>PVJO010005757.1:0-95255 GCA_004026905.1 Hystrix cristata | reverse complement strand
AAACTCAGGGCCTTGAGCTTGCTAGGCAAGCACTCTAACCGCTGAGCTAAATCCCCAACCCTGCCTTCTCCACTTTTATACTAGAGATTTTCCTAAACTGTCTGCTAATTCTCAGTTGCCATCTAATGTTCAATTTTAAAAAAAGTTGATTGGGAAACCATAAGTGTAAATAAGGACAAAGGGGTAGAATAGATATTATGTTTAAAAAAAAAAGAGAGAGAGATAGTATTCAAAAGAGAGGAGAACTAGATAGGGAAAAGGGGGATAAAGAAGAAGGTTAAAAGAAAAGTACGATGAAAGGGGAAAAATGGTAAAGTGTAACTACACTTGTTGCAAATAGGGAGGGGTGGGTGAATGGAAGGGAGGGGAGGGGAGGGGAAGGGGGGAAAGAGGGGGGAAAAACCAAGATGTATCATGTACAGGTACAAAATAACCATGTTGATTATGATCATTATGTATACAATGTACCAATACATGTTCTTGGTAAAAATAAAAAATTAAAAAAAAAAAGTTGATTGGAAGTCTTGACAATACTGTTGGATCATTGAAATTAACTACATAGTACACTTTTGCAGGGCATCGCCATATTAGGAGGGAATTGAGAAATCTAACTAGCTTTGGGGGTGTTAAAGGGCCTCTCCTCATTTTCATCCTTACTGCCTTCACTCTCCTCCCTAGAGGCAACAGCTGTTGCCAGCTCCTGAGGATGCTGAGAATTCTGCGGAGCTTATCAAGCTGTTTGTGTTCCCCAGTTACTGCTTATGGCTCTACTTCCGCCCATTTTCTAGAGCAGCTGCCACTTATCCACACTTTGTGGTAATCAAATTTTCCCCAAAATTAGTTCTGTTCTTTCCCTTCTTGTGCTTGAAAAATTATAACTTCATTTGTCTTTAATTGCCTTGTCAGTGGTTCTAAACTCAAGTGGAGAGAAGTAGTAGTATTTCACCATTTTTAACTGGGACTCTCTTGAAAATGCATTTCCACAGATGATTAAACCTATGTATTCTAAAAACATTAACTCCCCTTTCTTGAAATGAAGTCAAAAGAGAAATTGAAATCTCGTGGCTTTTCTAAAGCTACAACCTATCTTTCACATTAATCTTTCATTTGGGCATGTATAATTGGTAATTAGAATGTAAGATTTGAGATGAGAATCATTGTATTAGCAATTATATAAATCATCCTATACTAAGTATTTTGATATGTATTTCAACTGCTATTAACATTACTAGTCTTTTAATAGTGTCACATGACCATTTTTAAGCCTAATTTCATCTATAAACTATAGGAAACATTTTCTAATTTTCCACAGAAATACACATGAATAGGCTATTTGTTTTATATTCATATTATAAAAAATGTTTGGCTGATTATAAATTGTAGAGTCTCTATCAGATGCTTTCCAGCATCTTTCCACTTAGTTATTACAGAAGATTTGTCTGAAATGATCCAGATTTTCTGATTCATATTTTCTGTTAGCTGTGCTTTAAACATTGCTGTCATTTTTTGTTCTTTCTTCAGTCTTCATGGATAGTATCATCCTAAAATCATGGAAATAAGATTTTTTTCTTACAAGTCTCTTTCCAATGCAAAAAATAATTATTATTTTTGAAAGTTCAAGAATGCTTAGAGTTTATATGGAAGCTTAAATAGAAATTATTGATCTGAATTGGTTCCTGTGCCCCTCTGATTCCCAACATCATTGCAGTCTAAGTGGGGATAAGAGTAGCTGAGCTCTCTCTGTCAAGATGGAAACCAAAGAGAAAAAAATGATTTTCTCCTTCTTTTAAAATGTACTGCTCCAAATTATGGGCCACCTGGGCCCCCAGAGAATAACATTTTCTTTTGCCCTTCCCTCTGAGTTGCTTATTTTAAGACCATCTGGGCAGTTCAGAACAAGAAAAGTTAAGTGAGGCGGTCCCCAGGAGAGCTTAGCTGGCTGATCTGCCTGCAGCCAGCAGGTCTGAACGCTCATCAGTTTGCCAGGGGCAAGGCTGCCTGGGGATGGGCACTGTCCTTCAGCTTCCAGGGAATGAGCTACAGAGGCCACACAATGGGCACAACTTGATTTAGAGTGTTTAAGTCCTCAGACATTTGATGTGTAGCCTGTGGTCCCTAATTTACACTCCTTCTCTGAGTGCCAAAAAAACAGAAAGAATCACAGAGATTTTACTTAGCATAATCTGCATTTAGGGCTATGAGCCAGATACTATTTTGACCAAATTAAATCTCAGTTTCGAATTTTGGGGGCAAATGTATGCAAACATACCTGCATACATACAACAAAACAGAGTAAGTCATTTCTTCCTGGGGTGCTACACCAGCTGGATGCATCTTTCCTTTTCATCACTACTCCTACTACTCAGTGAATTTTTCCCATCTTTTACCAATTTAGTAACTGATCCATTTGCTTTCTTCAAAATCCAGATACTAATATTAACAGTAATAACTGTGTCTATTTTTTTTTAGGAGACACTAATGTAGCTCCTAAATTCTAACCCCAATTCATCTACTCCCTCTTAAATCTATGTTGTGAATTATATTACTTCTCAAATTCCTGCTGTCGAATCTTAAATCTAAGTATGATAGTCTCTGATTTTTTTTTCCCTATACTTCCAGTTTATTCACTGCCCCTTCTTTGTTCTTTAAAATTTGTATCAATCTTACCAAAACATCTAGCTCAAAAAAAGTCCTCTTTTTCTTTTCTATTTTTGGTATATCTCCATTCTCTATTAAACACAGACAATAAGGAGGCAGTTTATGAAAGTGAGGTACTAACATAAGAAGCTTGTGATGGATTCAAAAACAAAGAGGAATAAGACCAACAAAAAACTTCCTGCACAGAAGACCAGGCCAAGAGAAAGCAATCAGTTAAAAAGTGGTAGGACAGAAGACATCCGGGAACTAGAAAAAGCTAGAAACTCAAAGCCACTGGAAAGGACCAGAAGAAAGGGGTAAAAGAATCTATAATCCTAAGTCTTTAATCTCCTAGACAAAGAAATTTAGAATAATGTGGTACATATGTATCACCCAGGTATTACTAGATAAACAAATAATAATTTACTTGGTACAAGTTAGTTTATTATTATGTTTTATCTTGTTCATCTATTAAATAACCTTATTAATAGTATCTATGTCATAGCATGTTAGTGACTAAATTAATATATGTAAAGTACTGATAAAAGTGTTAAGCCTACAAGAAATTTTCATTTTCTTGTACTCGCTCTTCGAATTATGGTGAAATCTCTGTCCCACAGGTAAATACAACACTGTGGTACTTAAGTATTCTTCTACTATCAGTCCTCTTGAAAGTGCAAGTATAAAGAAATCTCTTTTGTATACTGAAAATGCCATTCATAAGCCTCTTGGTTTTATGCACACTCAGCTAAAACGCTATAAGTTTTCCAAACTCTTCCATGGTCTCCCACCCTTGGCCTGTTAGGTGTTTCGATGTAGCAGAGCAAGTAGCCAAATTCATACACATGGTCTTGAGACCAAGCAACACCTGCTGTTGTTTGAAAGTTCATATCCCCTCCAACATTCATGCTGATGCTAAATTACCAATGTGCTGACATTAACAGTGAGATAGTGAGGAAGCAATTAAGTCATGATGTTTGATCCCTCATGAGAGGAGATTGCAGATCTAACAAAAAGCATTGCAGAAACCCAGCTTTGCCCTGCTCGGCTCTAGTTTTCTGCTGTGTGCCATGGTAGTGTCTGCCATATGAAGATGTAACAAGCAGGTCCTCACCAGACACCAGCACACTAAAATTGAACTTCAGAGCCTCCATAGAACTGTGTGAAAAGTTCCTTATAAGTTACCATTTTTAGGTATTTTTCTATATTAGCACAATGGGACCCTTTGACAAAACCATGTGGTAACAGCCACAGAACACATAGAAAGAAAAAAACAGATTATAAATGGCACCATACATAAATTTAGTTACAGTACTATCAAATTATCCAACATGAATTCCATTGTTTCCTAAATTTCAATTAAAATATTTACAGAGGACATAACATTAAAAAAAGCAGAATCTGTATTTCTTTACCTACCTTTTTGTAGTTACTAGACTAGAAATGTTATGATTAAATACTGTATCTTACACAAGAACCCAATTCAGTAAAACAGAGTGATAAAAATTTCAACATACCAAAGTCAAATGAAGCTTACTCAATACAGAATTTTGTGTCATGCCACTATACTTCTCTAAATGACTTTTGAAAATCATGTTGATTCTATAAAACATTCAATTTCAAATGACTTATTAATTTTATGTGTTCCATCAATCTAGATTTTTTTAAATTACACAGTTTCTTGGTTCCATATGTTTTATGTCTCTTATGTACCATTTATGTCCTCTCAAAAAGAATGCTTTTTGGCTCATTTTAATATATGTCATATTATAAACATAAACACAACCTAAATCAGTTAAAATGTATCTAACTAAAAGATCTAAAGCCTAATTGTAGAGTGCCGTAATGAATTTATATGCATTGGACCCCTTCTTTTGCATCTTTCTAATAACAGAATGGAAAAAACTGGTGCTATGATTCAACAATTTGTACTGACAAGATCAGTATATTACTTAAAAACTTCACTGAATGACCATCCTCCTCACACATAAAAACAATGCTCATTATATTGAAAGAACTCTGTGTGCAAAAATTGTACAATGAAGTCTTGTTCTATGAAGAGTATTTTAGAGCCTTTATTTAAGTCTGTGAGTCATAAAAATGCACCTGCATTTGAAATGGATTTTACTCATTATCCCTAATACTCAGTCAAGTGAATGAATGCATAATTGTACCAGCAACTAAAATACTGAAACTAAGGGATTTTTTTAAATTGTCACTATAGTTAAAAACAATAGTAGAAAAACAATTTGCAGAAGCATTCTGTGATTACTATAAAATACTGTTATACGTGTATGCATATTCTATTTTATTTTCCACTAAAAATAAACCTGTTACATAATTTTATGGCATTTCTTCCTATTGGTTGTATAGTTTGAGTACTATAACATACATTGTATATACTTAGGTTTTAGAGCACTTTTAACATGAAAACAGAAGTCTAACTCATAGGAAGATGTTGATACAAATTTATGATTCACAGTCATCTCATAAAAATACATTTAATGAATTTAAAGCCTTGAAAATACACATATTTTAACTAGGCAGATCATATTTGGTAATAGGTAGTCTTACCACTATGTCCTATTCCTGTAATTGGGATAAGTAAATTGGAAATTAGGTCAATAGAAAACACACAAATCGGGACACACAGGAAAAATATGCAGAATACAGAAGGAGAATAAATATGCATAGCAAACTGTGGGACTCAGCTGTAGCACACTTAGCAGGTAACTTCTAGCATTAAAAAAATATGTTAAAAAAATAAAAGGCTCTAAACCAGAAACTTAGGAAATGATCTCAAAACAGTAGAAATAAAAACAGAAAATTAAACCAAAAAAGTAGAAAAAAATAAATATGAAGTATTCTCTGTGAAGCTAAAATGTCATATTAAGTCGGAAAATATTAAAGAGACTCAGCTAACTAAAAACAAGAAGAAATAGAAAGTCGCAATGAGGCCGTATCAAAGAATATCCTAAATCAAACAATAATCCTATCTAAAAAGTGGAGTCAGTATTGAAATTCTTCCCACAGAGAAAACTAACAACTCAAATGGCTCTACTGATAATGTTTCCAGACTTTGAGGAAACAAATAACACTAATTTTGCAAACATTCATCCAGAGAATAAAAATGAGTCTCACTTCACAGCTCCTTTTAAAAAACTGGCACAACTTGCTAACAAAACAAGGCAAGAATATTTCAGCAAAGCAAAATTTTAGACCAATGCCTCCATGCACACAGATGTCAAAATCCCAAATAAAATATTTATAAAATGAATTTAGTAGTATTAGTAAAAAAAAAAAAGTCCTACATCAAAATCAACTCTGGCTCATCAGCCCTTAATTATCATTCAAAAATCAATCATTGTAATTATCCATATTAACAGAATAAAGGAGAAAAGCCAATCATCTCAATACACGTAGAAAAATATTTGATTAACAAATATTCTTGAGAGAAAAATTTCAGCAAATTAAGAATAGAGATAATCTTCCTTTATTTGATTATCTACGAAACATTGCGATTGTGAAAGGGAAATCTTTTTTCTAGGAGATATCTATTACTAGACTTTCAATGTGTTACTGTAATTAAGAGATCTCAATTAGTAAAACAAATTAAAAAATTGAGAATTAAAGATTAGGAATAAAAATGTTATTATTTACCAATGGCATTACTATGCATATAAGCAAAACTAAAATAAACCAGTAACCATATTTACAACAAATCTTTCTCTCTCAAAATGATACAACATTAATATGTATATATATCATGATATACTGTATACCCATATATCATTATGATGTATTCTATATACCAGAATCTTTTCTAAAATAATTTTAAATATATCACTTATAATACCACCAATATATCACTTATAAGAGCATCAAATATGAAAGGTTAAAACTTGTAAAAAAATGTATAATTGTTTAGTATCTCTATACTAAAACAATGGATATAGTTAGTGGAATTGAAGAAACTCTAACTAGGATGAAATATATATTATAGTCCTAAAATCGAAAGCTTAGTTCCCAAATGGAGGTTTAGATTTATCATAACCCTTTAAAAAAAATCACCAAAAATTTTTTTCAGAAAAATTTCTGAAGAGCATTTGCAAATGTAAAAGCTAAAATAATCAAAATTATCCCGAAGAAGGTCAAAGAAAGAAAAATAATTCAAATGAATGTTCAGGTTTTTAATAAACAATTTAGAAAACGTAGTTTGATTGCAAGTATGGACACACTGAACAATAGAAAAAAATACAGAATCTAGAAACAGAACAACACATAAACAGGCAAATGATTTCAAACCTTGATACACAGTAGGACAGTGGTGAATTATCACTAAAGATAGCCAGGGCAGTCAGATATATTAGCCCTTCCAACTTTTCTTGAACACTCTGCCTCACATAGAGTACAAAAATTTATTTTAAGTAGATTATAAATATGAACATGGAAGGGAAAATATTCAGTCATTAGAAAAGGAGTTGTCATGCTGTGATCTGAACACCAAAACCTAATTCACCATTCGGTTTTTGCATAGTCTTCAAACTAAAAATGATTTTTTTGGTTTTTATTGGTTAAAAACATCAGAATAGTATTTCATGATATTGAAAAGTATATTAAACTCAAGTTTTAGTTATGCGAAGAAAGACACACTGGAATATAATTACATCCCTTAAGTGTTCTCTAAAGCTGTTTTTATGGTACAATCGTTACCTTGAGTAGGTACAACGGAGATGATATGGCCCTCACTGCTAAACATTTTACAATCCTACTTCTTATAGAAAAATTTTGTCAACCATATTGTTGACAGAATGTATTTGGAAAAGGATTTCATAGTCAAAACATATAAAGAATACATACAAAGAGACGACACAAAGAGAGAGAGAGGAAAAAATTTAAATGGACAATTTGAATACACTTTCTAAAAGCAAGTTAGGCATACAGGCGTCAAACTTGCATAAAGATGTTTAATCCTGTAAGTTGCTGGAAAAAATTGTAATAGCAATGGAATTGTACAGAAATACATAAATATAATAAAAATTAAAATACATAGCAGTGACCATTGCCAAATTCTAGAAATAAAATAGAATTTTTACACAGTCTTTGTGGAAGCATAATTTGGTACTATTAATTTGAAAATATTAAGAGTATCTGCCCAATTTGAAAACACACTGCTATGGTTTGTGTCTAGATGTCCCCCCAAAGCCTCATGTGGTAAGAGACAGCTGGATCTAGAGTGTGTGATTACTAAATTGATCCATTGATCAGTTTGGCATCGTTCTGCTGGGATCAAGGATGTGAGAATGAGATTGGGTGTGGGAGTGCGGGCCGCCCTGGGGGCAAGTAGCCTAGATAAAAGATACAGGAAGAAGCTAACTAGCTGCTTGTTTGCATTGCTTATTTGCATACATTCCTTGCATTTTCCTCACTTTACTTCGCTGCCTGTCAGCCGGTCGGTCGGCTGCCGGCCGCCCTGCCTCTGCCATGCCGCCCTGCCTCGGACCCAGCGGACTATAGACTGAAACTTCTGCAGACTGTGAGCTAATAAACCTTTCTTCCCCTAACTTTGGGTGTCGAGTATTCTGTCCCAACAACGAGAGAAAAGTAACTAAAACACACACATAATCCATTCATTTTGCACTAAACCTACTCCTAGATAAACATCCTAAGCAAAAGCACAAAAAGCTACATGCACAAATGTATACAATACCATTATATATAACATTACTAACTTGAAAATAAACCAAACACTCATCATCCCTGTATAGAATAGATACACTATAGAGTAATCATGTAATGGAATACCAACCAGAAGTAAAAATAAATGAACTATTTTTCTTTATTTATCCATAGTTATGGATAAATAAAATAATCTTGACTGAAAGAAACCAGATATAAAAAGGTTCATTCTCTATCATTCAATTTATTATATTAATTCAATTTATATAAATTCCAAACACTGAAAAACTAACATAATAGTGATCCTTTGGGGAGCGATGAGAGGTTGAGGTGGTTGAGACAAGAGGAGACCTGTACCATGCTGTTGATCTTTGATGTGCCTGGTAATTACTTCTGTGTATGATTTGTACACTGTTCTGTTTATGTTCAGCTATGACAGGATAGAAGTTTATGGTACTTCTTTGGATTAGACAGACAAATTTGTCCTATTGGAGCTAAATTTTACTTTCAAAAATCTTGGACAGAATGGAGTCTGCTGGTTCATTTCTTTTCTATTGGAAGGCCCAAGAAAAATACATTATTTTTCTATTTTTGAAAAAAGATAAAGAAGTGTCAATAGCAATATTAATCCACGTAGCAATGCTTCAGGTACACATACTCAAAAAAGGAAAGAAAAACTGACTGGAGCTGATAATATCTGATTGAATCATCTGTAGGAGAAGCATGGAATTCATTCAGGCCCTTTTCTTAAGCAATATTATTAGGCTAGAGTTTATGTTCATAGATGTGTTCCAAAGATACTATTTACTTTCCAAATGGTCTGCTCCCTTATATTTCTTATTTTAATACACTTGTTATACCTTTTTGCAAATTATATTAAAATTTTGAGGAAACTAAACTGGTTTCTAAATGAATTAAATACAAGGGAACTTACCTTTAGGCGCTAATTATTAAATCCATCATAGAATGCAGAAAATAGTGTACATTTCCAACTAGCAAACTTTAATGTGCTACAGACAAGTGCAAATAAATGAATTGGAAACAGTTTTTAAGAGTCTCATCTTGATAATTATGAAACATTGTAGAGCAAGTGAGTACTTTCTGCTACAGTCAACCTTTAAGTCAAAACAAATTCAGTAGTCACTTAATGTAATCATTGTAAGTTCTCCTGTCCTTTTTAAAGATGGTATGCCATTTTTTCATTTTTTCATCAGCAATTTACATTTACCAAATTTACATTTAGTCAAACTAGGAACATTTCTAAGATAGCTAAAGTATTAAAATTCTATTGGGATTATACTCATTCACAGGTGATTTTTAAAAATGTTGAAGATAATATACAGCATATTCTGTCAAATATTTAAAAATATAAGGAATAAAATAGGATATTAATTTAGCCTGAAAGGATTTTTTTTTCCTGGTTTTAAGATTTGGAAAAATACTCATATAGGGAACATTTACATTTTATGTTTAGCAATTATGTCTTCGGCATTAGAACAGAAAGGCATCTGCTCCATTTTATGTCCAAAATTCATTTCATAAAAAAAGAACCTATAGTGCATAGAAACCTTCCAAAGGAAAAAAAGAAAGAAGAAAAAATAGTTTGAGACAAGCTAGTGGTTTTCTGTCACTGAGGTCTGAGTATTCTCCCACTGAACAAAAGGTCTAGAGCCCTGCAGAGTCTAGTAGGTGGAAATGCAAAGGTAGAACTAAAATAGGTAAACAACATCAATATCCTCACTACCTACTGGTGTTTAAATTTTAATTTTTGTTGTTTTAAGAGCCTTTATGTTTGGGCAAACTTGTATCATGTATATTTATAACTTATAAATAATCTGAGATAAATATAAATTTTTTTCTGTTGATTAATTTTATTAACAGGATCATTTGAACATCAGATGATTTGATTCTGACTGAGTCTGACTATTGATTGTTATTTTTCTTTTGTGACTTGTGATTTTGTATATTATGAAAATATTTCCTTACCTAAAGTGGTAAGACATTTCTTCTATGGTATTCCCTAGAATTTTAGTTTATGGTTCTTCTACAATTTATATACTAGAAAGTGTGGTTTAAAGTTGTTGTTTTCAAATATGGATTCTTTCAATTCTTCCAGTACTCTTCCTTAAAAAGGCTATTCCTTCAATATTAATTTTCTTTTGCATTTTTGTCAAAAATCATTAAATTGTGTTTGTTAAGAATTACATTGATAACATATATATACATACACACACACACACATCTTTACAATGATATCAAACAGTGTTGATTACTATAGAAAGTCTTGAAGTCAGGTCATGTTAATATTCAGTATTTATTCTTTTACAAAATTATTTTGGACATTCAAAGACCTGTGATTTTTTTTTAATATGACTTGTAGAATTAGCTTGATGATTTCTATTAAAAATTCCACTGAAATTTTTATTAAGATTGTGATGAATCTATACAAGTCGTACATAATTGGTGTCTTCACAATACTGACTCTTCCAGTACAGAAACATGATATAGCATTTATTTTATTTAGGTTTTCTTTAATATTTCACATAACTGTCTGTCTTAGGCAGCTGTCATTGTGGCAAAATACCTGAGAGAATCACCTTAAAAGCGGGAAATGTTTATTTTCGCTCACAATTTCAGAGGGTTCACTCCACTGTTGCTTGGTCCCATTGCTTTAGGCCTCTGGCAAAACAGTACAGCATGGCAGCCATATGTGGTAGAAGAAATAATGTTCACCTCATGGTAACTGGCCCAGAAAGAGACAAAGAGACCACGGTCCCACTGTCTCTTTCAAGGGCACGTACTCAGTGATTAAAATTCCTTCCATTACTCCTCACCTCACAAACGTTCTAGAATCCCAAACTGCACAAGGAACTGGGGCTTGCCTGTAACACACAGGCACTTGGGGTGCAGTCTAGACCCAAACTATGACATTATATTCAGCTTAGAAATTTACATACATGTGTTTCTATCTACAACTAAAAAATTCACGTTTTGGTACTATTAGAAGTGAATTTATATTATTGCAGTGTTCAAAATGGTTGCATATGGATATACAATTGAGTTTTGTTTCATTTTTAATAGACAATAATGGTACAATTTGGTAGGGTACAGTGTGATGTTTTGATACATGTATACATTGTGTACTGATCAAATGAGGGTGACTAGCATATCTGTCCCCTCAAACACAATTCTTTGTGATGAGATATAATTTTTGTGTCTTTTGATTTTCTAAAGCTAACTTCCTAGTTCTATTAGATTTTTGGTAGAATCTTTAGGATTTTTTCTGCATAAAATCATTTTGTCTTTAAATATACAGCTTTTTCCTTTTCTAAACTGTACAATTTTAATTTCATATTCTTGCCACATTGCACCAGCTGGATCTTCAATAAAATCGCCAATATGAGTGATAAAAGAAAATATCCTAGCATCTTCTCAATCTAAAGAAAAAATATATAAAGGCTTTCACAATTAATGACATTAAATATTAGTTATAGTGGCATCCTGCAGTTTTTATTAAATGTTTTTGATCAGCTTCAGGGCATTTTTAAACCCATAGGCTTTTAAAAGATAGTTTAAGATTTATAGAAAAAATTTAAAAGACAGAAAATTGTACATGAAGTTGCCATATATTCCTCCCTGCACAGTTTCCTGTTATCAGTATCTTGCATTAATGTGCTACATTTGCTGCAAATAATGAATCAGTAGCAATACTTATTATTAAAGTCTACAGTTTACATTAAGTTTCATTCCTTGTTTTATAAATTATTTATGAATTCATTATCATATTCTGTATAAAACCTCACTATCTGTGCATCATCAATTTGTGATTCTCCCAAAACTCCTTGCAATCTTTCACCTTTTTAATGTCTCTTTTTACTGTTTTATTTTTTTCAGATTGTCATATAATGGGAATTACCTGGTATGTGGACTTTTCAGCCTGACTTCCTTTACTTAGTACCATGTGTTTAAATATGATGTTAGCCATAGATTGTTTGGTATATGTTTTTCATATATTTTAAGGTGTTCTCCTCTGTTTCTGCTTTGGGGATAACTTTCATTTTAAACTGGTTTTGAATTTTGTCAAATGCTTTTTCTGCACCTATTAATATTATTATGTGAATTTTTTTCTTTAGCCTGTTTCTGTGATGGACTATACTAATTGATTTTCTAATGTAAAACCATATTTAATACCTGGACAACATCCCACATGGTTGGATATAAATTTTTATATGTTATAGGGTTCAATTTTGTGATATTTTGTTCAGGATTTTTTAATTTATCTTCATGAGAGATGTTGAGCTAATTTCTCCTTTCTTGAAATGTCTTTATCTGCTTTCGATGTTAGAGTAATTCTGATATTACATAATGAGACAGGAGGTTTTTGTTTATATGTTCTGGCAAAGCTTGTAGAATGAGTCTCAATTATTTAAATGTTTGGGAGAATTCACTACTACACCCATTTTGGCCTGGTGAGTTCTTTTTCTGAAAGGTTTATTATTGCTCAAATGTCATTAATAGATATATGACCATCTGAGTTACTTTTTTTCCTTTACCTGAGTTTTGGTAATATATATTTTATTAAAGAAATGGTATATTTCATCTAAGTTACCAAAATTTTGGGTACATAGTTGTTCATAATATTTATTCTAATTTAATCTTGTGATTATTTTGTTTGTTGTATATTTTTACCATTTTTATGACCATACATATTAACGACTGCTATTTCTTTTTAACTGTTAACTTTAACAAAACATAATGACTTTTTAAAATCTCTGATAATTTTGCTTGCTTTGACATCTGCTTTGTTTTTCTACTTTGACTACGATGACTACTCTACTTTCTTAATATGACTATTCTACTTTCTTCTTATTATTAGTATGACTACTCTACTTTCTTCTTATTATTGCTGGTGTATAATTTCTTTCTCTATCCTATTATACTAGATTATAATTTTTTAACCCAAATTCAGTCAGGTCCTTGCCAAGGTTTTGAACAGCCTAACAATGGTGAACTTTTACTTAAAAATTCTTGGATCCTTTAAATGGTAGGAAGACTTAAGAGAGTTTTTAGGGATTCTACAAGTTGCTAAGAGAGTTGTCCTCAACTTTTCAGGCAGATCATAGGAGACTGTGATAAATAATATTGAGTATGTGGGGAATCATTTACACCTTCATTTCCTAGCTCTACATTCTTTTCCCTATCAACTTTTATTGTAAGCACAATGAGTACATGTATGTTTGTAGAATTTACAGACTATAAAGTCATGGTGAAATTTCATACTATTTATATACTAAGCAAGAAGAAACCAGGATTCATTTCCTCAAGAAAAAAATACATCATAAGACAGCCTCCTAGCTTAACTCTTGGAGATATGTGTTTGTGTTTCATGGAGTTATGAAGTCAGTAACTGTGGTGATGTCTCTATATCGTAAACTGTAGACTAAGATTCTCTACTATATAAAATAATTTACTTTCCAAAAGGTGATGTTTTCAAGGAGGTTACAGAAACAGCATAATTCACTTGCCTTTCTCTTCTTATAAGCAAAGATTTTTTTGTTAAATTCACCTTTATAAAAATCCTTTAGGATCTGTTTCTGTTATTGTTGCTATTCACGAATCTCAAAGTGTCTACAGGAAAATGACTTCTACATGCTTTTCTTATGTGCTGTGTGCCACTATGCACCAACAACCTGACTCTAGGCTTTTCTTAATACTTGCATTTGGAGCTCCCCAAATTGGCTTACAAATTATTTAGAAACATCCTGATTTCAAATTTTTACACATAGCTGGCATACAAACTGGCATCCAGTTTTCTTTGTTGATACTTTTGCTACATGAAGTTTATTTTCCCACCCTTTCCCTGAGGTTGTCTGCTGAGGATCTTTACTGCTCTGCTAGGTGAGCACGTGTACTTCATTTGCCTGCCTATCCTCAGAACTTTTTCTCTTGTTCTCCAGGGTGATGCTAAAGCCCTAGTGCTTACGCAATGCCTTACATCATTTGCAGATTCGGTACTTGCTGCCAATCTTGTCAAGTTCTGTTTTTCCTTTTTCTCTTTAATCTTCCTTTTTCGGCACCTACAGATATTCTTTTCATTTTGAATATAAATAAATACAGTTGAAATATCATGGCTGTAATTTATCCAGCATTCTAGTCTTTTAAGAGACTGCTTATCGCATGTTCATTAAGTCATCTGTCCCATATTAGACTTATTCTTTAATTTCCTTTTATTCTCTTTTTCCCTTTCAGACACATTCATTGTGCTATTTATACTGGATCATTCTTGTCTGCTTGCATTCAATTCTCTTAAAGTTATAGAAAATTCTCACACTTATCAAAAGGTACATAGAAGAACAAATGGAAATCTAATCAATGAATACTCAACCTTGTAATTTTAAGAATAAACTTGCAAACTATCTTGAGTCTCCATAGAACTAGTTTATAAAAGTTTGTAAAACTCATGGAGAGAAAATAACACTGTATGGCAGAATGACAGTCATTTCCCAAGTTCCCAGCCTCTCCCTGACTCCCGTGGGAAAAGGAAATCCCACACCTTTCTTCTTCAGCCTGGGTACACAGAGGCCTGATTCATATCAAACCACTTGCTAACCCCACCATAAGTGGCTCAGAGAGCTACATTTGTTTAGTTGAGAGTGGAGAAGAAAACAATTCATTTTTCTCTTACAGTGTTTCATTGGAGCATCTTTTTTGAGTACATTAGAAATAAAAGTTTTTCACACAATCACAATTTAAATAACTTTAAAACATGAAATGCATTAGCATCTTTATTACAAATGTAATTGGTTTTCTTTTATTTTTTTTTCGTGGGGATAGGGTCACTAGTTAAAATACACCACTGTAAAATCTGCAATTTAAATTTCATTTCATGCTGCATTGTAGAAATAGTTTACATAAACAGTATCCATTAATCATTTAAAGCAAAGGTTAAATGTAAATTAGGATACTGCTATTTATTTCTAAGATTACTTATGGTTTTCTGGTAAAGTTTGATTGTTTTTGAGGGTGAAAGAATTAATGTGTTTGAAATAAAAATACCTTTAAATCAAAATTGATAACTTACAGAAATAAATCAACCTGGGTAAATGCAATAACATCACAGAGCATTAAAAGCACTGTTGTTCTCAGTTACAAGTTTAATTGTATCATGATTTAATTGTGAATCAATCTCTTTCTTTAGAAGTCTTACTTGCTTATACTAAGTACATTGAATGAAATTTTTAGAAAAAAATGATCTTTTTCTGGTGGCTATACTTTTATTGAGGAGGATTTGAGTGTTTACCTATTTATTCAGCAAATGAAAGTAGTAAAGAAGAAACATCAGTATGAGTTAGTAAATATTAGCAATATGATTTAATTTAAAGGCACACACATCCAAGAAAAAAATACCTGAATAAACAGTTTTTTTAGTGGTTTTTATAATTAGTCCTCTGTTAGAAAATATCTGGATAATTGGCCAATGTTTTACTTATTCTAAACAATTGCTCTTATGTAAATGCAAATATGGTCTTTCTATTCTTTAATTTGTCTCCTATGGTTTTATTCTCTTATTACAATTCTGGCATGACACTTATACAAGAATGGTAGTCTGGACTTTAGGAAATAAGTTACCAAATTAGATATTTTTCTGAATATCTAAAGCAAAAATAATTATATTGTGATGTGGCTTAGTGTCCTTATTTACTTGTCTGGATATTTTCACATCACAAAGTCCTAAGAAAGAACTAAAGTTATAATAGCAAGGCATCCTTTGAACAATAATAATAACATTCAATGTTCAAAAGGAATTTTTCAATATATACAAGTATTTGTCATTGTGAGAAGTCATCATTATAATATCCATTCAGGGAAAATTTAGTTAACTATGGTATAAATTTTAAATAGCTTCAAATAATTATTTCCAGTAAATCATTTAATGTTTTTGCATTCATATTATTTCAAGATCACGTTACACAAGATCAGTTGTACATAAACACAACAGTTTATAGTTCATTGTCTCATGCAAAAATCATATTTTAATTATGCTCTAAACACATTTTATGTTTCCCTTTATCGAGAATATACCAAGCAAGCAATTACACTTTAACTTTTTCCTTCAGATAAAATAATATGCAGAATGCACTGACAAATTTAAAAAGATAGATTACTTAACACCATGTCTTTTAGAGAATGGAGGCAAATGGGTCAAGTTCCAGAAATTATTTTCAGGAATTCGGTAATAGTAAAACTTCCCAAGCTGAAAACAATCAACTGAAGTTTCGCATTGAAATCTGGGTCCACGACTATCTCTGAAACAATATGACTCAAATTTGATCCTTCACAATTTAGTCTTCAAAAAGAACAAAATTGGTATTTTGCCATCTCTTGTGAACATGAGCAAGAAGGATAACAAGTACACAAGGGAACTCTTTATAAATTAATCTACGTTTGAGAGCAAATGTCACACAAAGTATATTTTTGATACTATCCTGAAAGGACAAACATCAGCCCTTGAACACCATATGTGGTCTGCATTATGGCTTCCTGGCACCAATCCATAATCTATTTCCAGCAGTCACCATTTCAAAAATTTATGAGGACCTGGAAAGCACAGAAGGGCTAAAGAAGCCACTTGAGTTCTGCTTATTAGCATACTCATTAAGCTTAATCAATAATTGATGAACCATTCGTGGAAAACATATGGATTAAATTACATCTTGGCTTCGACCATTCAGAAAAGTCACAAAAATTTTGTCTCTTTGCTTGCTGTGTAAACATAATGTCAAAACTGGTTTGATAACAGACAGACAAAAAGCTTGAACTTTCATTTCTCCACCATCCACCAAAATTACAATGTATAATGTGATATTTTAAAAAGTGTTTAAGAAGCATTTCATAGAAAAGCCATAAATACAAGAGGTTTTATGAGATATAAGAGGTTTACTTTATTTTTCAAATAACCCCTAAAAAGTGCTTGAATGATTTTTTTTAAAAAGCACTTATGGGTGAAATTAATTGAAGATGTGAAAACATTAGGCTGTGTCCATGTTGTTAGGTATAGTCTTATGACATTTGTCTTGAGTGGTCTTGAACTAAAAAGTTCACATTTTTGGCTGGGGATTTAGCTCAGTGATTAGAGTGCTTGCCTTGCAAGCACAAGGCCCTGAGTTCGATCCCTGGCACCAAAAAAAAAAAAAAAAAGTTCACATTTTTCTTTGGTTATATGACTACAAAGTATACTTTAGAAAAATAATCCTTTAATTTTAGAATAGTTGTATCTTAACAGAGACAGGTTTTTTGAGGTTTTTTTGTTTTGTTTTGTTTTGTTTTTTGGTGCGGGGGATCGAACTCAGGGCCTTGCGCTTACAGGGACATTGAGAAGATTGTAGCTTCCACACAGCGCACACCCGGTTTTTCATTAATTAGTATGGTATATTTGTCAGAATCAATGGACCAATACTGATACCTTACTATTACCTAAAATTCATGCTTGTGGTGGTTCATTAATTGTCAGCTCTTGAGTGGAAACTCAGCCGAACAAGACACCATGTGGTTTTGGGCGTGGAAGACCCTGTAAAGAAGAGCAGGAGGGGTGGATTTCATGCTGATTTCGCTGGAAGCAGCTTGGCTGTTCTTTTCGGGGCCTCACCTTCACCTAGGCTGGCTGCTGTTCTGGCTTCCAGTGTGGACCTTTCAGCGTTGCAGGCTCTTCTGGCCCAGACCCTTCAGTCTGCAGGTGGGTGCTCGCAGGCTCGCATGCGACATTGTCCTAGGCTCCAGGCCTTGGGATGGACTGCTGCCGACAGGGGCCTGTGATGCTGGCCCTCGGCTGTATTACTCGGATCTCTTGCACTCTTCTACGTTTGACTCTGTGGGCAAATATTGTAAGCTGTTCTTGTAAATTTTTGTGTTCTGCATTAAATCTGTTCTCTTGTAAACACTAATACTTTAATTTTAAATTTCACGTGTCCTTTTTCTTTCAGGACTCCAGGTTACATTTAATTATCATGTCTCCTTTGGCCCCTTTTTGTTCCAACAGTTTCTGAGACTGTTCTTGTTTTTGATGACCTTGATTATTTCGAATTGCATTGGTATCTTGTAAACTAATGGTGGCTATTATTTATGAATAGTCAAGTGAACTTGAATAGATTAAGAAACTTCTAGCAGATGAATAAAGGGTAGTTCTGGGTGTGTCTGTTCACAATTCACATGTAAATCAGCAAACTGAGTTAGGGAGACTCACCTGGATGTGGGTGGCCCCAACTAATAGACTTACAGCCTAAAGGGATTTTTAAAGAGGGAAAGAAGGAAAGGTGCCTGTTTCTGAAGAGTTCATCTTCACTGGTGCCTTTTCTCCTGCCAAAGCCGACTCACACATGTGACTCTACAGTGAGTTTCCAGGCCTTCAACCTGAGACCGGTGCGGCATTCTTGCTATGTTGCCTCCCTTCCATCTTCCTGGGCTGAGCAGCTACTGAATCCTCCACTCTCCAACATATAGATGACCACTGTGTGATTCTTCTGCCTCAGATACTGTAAGCCTATTTAATAAATTTCCTTGCATAATTACATATATATGTATATATGTATTTTTTTTCTGTTGATTTTATTCCTCTAGAGGACTCTAGCAGATATTTGTTCTGAATTTTTCTGATATTTTGTCATGATGAGCTTAGGTTTAGGGAGAAAGACCATAGAGGCAGAATGCATTTCTCATTGGTCTATCAAGCATACATACTACAACGTTGAGTTATAATCAAATACTACTTCATTGTGTCAATGGAATTGTTACATTCTGACCATTGGAAGCTCTTTCAATTGGTTCCTGCACCACTATGCAGCCATGTGGATGGATGTTTGAGAATTTTCCCATTTTTGTGGCATGACAACATGGCTTCATTAATCTGATATATTTTCCACCAAGGATCAGACATTCTTCCTATGTAACAATCTGTATCTACATCTTTTAAAAGTGTAATTTTATGAAAACGTTTTCAACCCTTATCAATGCATGGATCATTCTAGCCTTCCATTCTTGCATACACATATAGCCCCAATCTAAGAGTAAGATATCTGGCTCCCACCATCTACAATCCATTTACTTAATCATTCACTTCCAGGAAAAACTGCATTTTTGACTTTAGTAATTCTCAAGGTGGGCAGTGATATTCCAACGTTGTTTCAATTTGCATTTTCCTAATGCCAAGTAATAGTGAATATTTTCATTTGGCTACTTGGCATCAGTGTATCTTTCTGGCCGAGGTGTTAGTTCAGATCTTTTGCAATTTTTAAATTGAATTTTTCATTTTATTAAATTTTATAAGTTCTAAGTTTTGACTAATAGTCCATCATTAGATATGTGCTTTACAAATATTATTCCCGTCCTCTGCCTGTTCTTAATTTGGTGGGGGGAGTACTCAGAGCCTTGCGCTTACTAGGCAAGCACTCTACCACTGAGCTAAATACCCAACACCCCTTTTCCTTAATTTTAATAAAGGTCAATTTGTCCTTTTTTTTCATGGATTGTGTGCTTGATATGTCTTCTAAAAACTCATTACCAAACCCAAAATCCTGGAGGTTTCTGTGATGGTTTTTCTAGAAATTTTATCTTACAGTATTTTATCTTTATGTTCAATTTTGAATTAATTTTGATGTAATCTATAACATCTGTGTTTAGGGTTTTTGTTTGTTTTTGCTTATGGACATGCAATGTTTCTGCAATATTTGTTGAAAAAACTATACTTTTTTCCATAGAATCATCTTTGCATCCTTGTCAATTTGTGTAGTTCCATGTCTGTGTTGTCTATTTGGTCTGGCTGACGACGTGTTCATTCTTTCCGCAATACAAACTGTTTACTGTAGTTTTACATTAATTCTTGGAATTGGATAGCAAGAGTCTTCTAATCTTGTTCTTAGTCTTGTGGTAACTAGGTCTTCTGACTTTCTTTGTAACTATTAGAATCCATATAAACATTAGAATAATAATAAGGTGACTAAGGCATTTGGTAAATATAAAATGAATTTGCCAAAACATTCAAGAAAAAATTCAGAAAATCCTTGTAACAAGTAAATAAAATTATATAGCATAAACAAAAGGAATACTCAGGAAACATTCAGTGCTTGACATTCAGACAGGGAAACTTGGACCATAGAAAACATTAAAACAGCAGATGTTTTGTGATTTCTATTTTCCTCTGTCTCTATAACAGTAACTTTAAAATGTCATCAGGCCTCAGGTTATTTCAAATGCCTGTAATTACAGATGTAAAAAGTCAGATTTGACAAAGGAAGACATGAATAACATTAGCAAACAAATGCAGAGCCACTATATACCACTACAGAGCAGAAAAATACTCCCAGAAGGCCTAATTTCTGTTATATGCTTACAGAGTTTATGAAAATTGTGTTCTTTATTAACGGAATTATGCCAGGGTTGGTACTCTTAATGTTGGGTCCTGTGGTACTGAAGTTCAATAATGGTATTTAAAGAGAGTAATAACAGATTCAATATAAAAAAATTGAAGTATTTAACAAAGTCTACTGTTAAAGAATAATTTTTAAAGACAGTTAAAATTTGATTCCTTAAGGGTAAAATAAACGTAGTCATAATGAGATAAGCCAGTACAGTGTGTGCTACACAAAACATATGCTTCCATAAAACACACACATTTTCCCCACACTGTTATTTGTTGTTTAATCTGCACAATTTTTTATTGATAACTCCTTTGGGATCCAGTTGTCATCTTGAACATTATTTAATTACTAATTTAAAAAGCTAAACATTGACAATGTGCTGAGTAACATAAACTAAAAGGAATAATCAGCAAATATTCAGTGCTTGTCATTCAGGTAGGGAAATTTGGACCACAGAAAACGTTAAAACTGCAGATGTTTTAACATATTGATAGATGGAAAAAGGAAAATGAAAGTGATATATGCCATGATATCCCTACATAAAGTTAGTCAAGAGATTTACAATGTGCTAATGACTGTTCAGAGAAGAAATTTAAATTTCACGGAAGTTGGGGAAGATCAATTAATAAAGCTGAAGTGGTGCTGTTGCGTGGTGAGCTTATGCTGAGGGATGGAGAGAAAGGGATGCAGATGGGATTTCCTGAGAGTCTTAGGTCATTGTAAGGAGATGGGGTGTAGGAAAGTGGAGTATAGTTAGATACTACAAATAGCAGTTGGTGACTTACTGGAAAATTACCTATCAGATTAAAGAGTTTCCACTATGCTTTTTGGCCATTGGGGCTTGTAGAATACAGTATTTTAAAGCAAAGATTAGCATTCACTTTCACAAAATGATTAAACTGCAATCTGGGTTATTGATAATGACTACCCTAAACCTTAGACCACAAAATCACAAAAAAAACCCCAAAACATTTTATCAGTCAGCTGAGAATACATTCATGCCAGAGGCTGCAAGAATCTACATTTCTATCACCATCTAGTGTAGTCATTCAATCAGAAAACAATGAACAAATAAGTTATAGTTATTAGAGGACAAAAATTGAAACTGAAGAAATTAAGCGCTTGCAGTTTGTCTATTGACCACAGTCACAGCCGTTTCTTAATCCTGCATTGAATTTTTACCATTTTTACCTAATGCCATTTTCTTTCTTTTTCCTTTTTTTTGAAGCACAAGAAACAATTATTTACTTTCCCTTCTACTCTTCTTTGGTTTGTCATTCCCACTTATTTTTTCAACAAATTAATATAAATATCTTTAAAATGTTTATTAAATCATCTTTAAAGTTAAAAAGAATTATTGGGTCAGGTTACTATTAAGATACTTAATTTGCTATAAAAATAAGTGTGAATGACAGATTTAAAAAGAATAGAAAATAGAGTAAATAATTGTTTCTTTTACTGGAAATAGGAAAAAAAAAGGATCATCTTGATAGCGTAAGTCTTATCAAAGATAGAAATGGGGTCAGCTTTTATAATCCATCATGGCAGGGAGCATGATTTAAGCAAATTTTAAAAAGAGTATATTGCTTTTATCTATATATTATACATTTTGTTATATAGATGCCTGATACTGTAGGCCTGCTGATGTGAATCTAGAGACCTGAAGATTAAGAAAGATATGAACTGTGGTTATAGCTCCATTAGTAGCTCCAATAGCTGCACTGATAGCTCCAATTATTTACCCCTTCGTTAATCCATATAGTCTGGCAATGCTGTTGTTGTTTTTCTAAAGTTAAACTGTTAAAAATGTAGGATCTATTTATCCTCTCTTTCAGTCTGAATTTAATCATGAAATTGCTTTGGTCAATTGAATGAATGTAGCAGGAAAATGTCTTGAGCATTCTGATGTTAGGTTTGGGGAGACCTTGTGTGTTTCTGCATTTCTCCATGGACTGCTGCCATCTCGCCAAGAAAGTTCGGCCCTGCTTGTCCGGTGCTCCCAGAAGAGGATGACAGCTTTGGTTAAAGAACCAAGCTGAACACACGGGTCCAGCTAAGATCAGCTACTCCATAATCTCAAAAAAAAATCATCTAAATTACATACACCAACTTATTCTGGTCTTAAAGAAGCATTGTTATGGCAGTAGATAACAATTACATGGAACTTTTTTCTCAAAAAGTACTTGTGTAGGTATAAACTAAATATTCATGTATCGTCATAAAGCAAGGCTAGTTTTTCATTTGCTAAGTGAACATGAGATTAAGAATGCATAACCCTAGTCAAAAATAAAATACATGTTCAGAAGTCACTTGTGGCTTTATTTCTACCTGACATTTTTTTAAAACCTAGTTTCTCTGGGATATTACTAAGCATACTCTTTGGCAACTATTTTCTTGCAGACCAATATTAAGAATCTTCTGTGTCTTAATATTTACACCATATTTTGAACACTGACTTTTATTTAAAGTGTGTAGTGGTTCTTCATTTAAGAAGTCTTGTTTGAAACAAATGTGCCACTAATACTTTCAACCTCTTTTATATCCATAAAAAAGCAAGCACATACTCAGTGATCAGTTCAAGTTGCCTTCCATATCCTATTATAAGCAAAACCTCTGCATCTACTGATTTTTTATTTAGTTTTACCAAATATTTCCTTTCTCTAGATAAACATATTTTTTAAATGATTACCTAACATTTTTTAAAAGCAACTTTAATTAATTAATTTTTTTGGTGCTGGGAATCAAACTCAGGGCCTTGCACTTGCAAGGCAAGCACTCTAACCACTGGGCTAAACATCCAACCCAAGCAACTTTAATTTAAAACTCATTGATAACTTTCAAATTGTGATACTCTACATACCTTACTAGCACTAGAAAGGTAGAGTTAAATGCTACTGAAAATGACTTAAACTAGATGAAGATATGTATTGAAAATTTAAAAGTCATTAAAATGTAGAATGCAGACTACATATTGATTCAAAAATGGATAGATATACTGATGTAATCAAAGCCCTCAAAAAGAACAAAAATGGGGAAAGGGGAATTAGAGGTGGAGGGAGAGAAGTGGAAAGGAAGGGAAAGGGGATTGAAAAAAAGAATCAAGATACGTTAAGTACATCTACCTACTCCCTAGATGAATGTAAACATCATGCGCTGCAAACATATACTAACAAAAACATAAAAAGAAAAAGAAAACCCTCATAAAAAAATCTGGTTCAAAGTGAGCTATTGAATCCTTTAAAAACAAAACCACATCAATTAAGTGTTCTTCATAGTTCAGGAGAATTGTGCACATATTCTCACAAATTCGGTTGTTTTGTGGATCTGCTAAACGTCGCTAG
Organism: Hystrix cristata; assembly: GCA_004026905.1. Lineage (NCBI taxonomy): Eukaryota > Metazoa > Chordata > Mammalia > Rodentia > Hystricidae > Hystrix > Hystrix cristata. The sequence goes on along the minus strand of PVJO010005757.1, from coordinate 71,188 downwards.
ACCATTTATTATTATTCTCAAATTAGGCTTGACCTGAAATGTTGTATGTAATTTTGAAGTGTTTTTACAGATTTTCAGAGTTGACCCAAAAAGATCTTGACATTGCATTGAATTTTACTGGAAACATCTAAGAGAGATTTCCAAGGTTGGTAAAAACTGTCAGACGAGTACAAATGATTTGAACAGTAAATTCACATAGCACTGAACAAAACAACTAAGAATTACATAAGTATCGTATGAAGTTGAAAATAAACCTTAGGCTGGTAAATGAAGGAAATGCAACGTTGTGCTTTACTCATTCATTGAAACAATATATATGGAGCATTATTATTTTTTCAGGTATGTCCTGTGTACTGGAATAAAATGATGACAAAGCAGTCCACAAGTTTACAGAGATTCTCTTTTAACAGAGGCACACACAAACAATAATTAATAGTGCTTTGCATCTCTTTTTTATGTTTTTATTAGTACATGTTTGCAGCACATGATATTTACATTCATTTTAGGGAATATGTAGATGTAATTAACATATCTTGATTCTTTTTATTCCCCTTCCCCTCCACACCTTTTCCCTCCCTCTAACTCTAGATCCCTTTCCGTTTTTTTGGGGGGGGTTGTTTATTTGTTTTTACTTCATGTTTATGATATACAATAATTATATTCATCGTGAGTAGTTGGTGTATATATACATGACACATCTTACATCTTTGTCATATATTAAATGAGTAAGATTTAGGGAAGGAATTTCTTGAAAAAGTAACTATATTTTGAATCCACTGGTGCACTCCTGAGAAGGTATTAATGTGCCTAACAATTCTTTAAAGAAACAATAAATCAAAAACTTTAAAGCTATTTTTTTGATCAAGTAATAATTCAAATTCTTAGATTTAGCAGGAAGTAACCAGAGAAACAATAAATGTATGCTTAGGAATGTTCATCTGTGAATTAATTTATAGCAAGGAAAGTCTGGAAACTGCTTTAAACAAAGAACTGGTTACGAATAAAGGATTGACATTGTTTTGATGATACATTACAGACTTGAAAAATATGTGCTCATAATATATTAAGTGGGAAAAATGGAATATAACTGTATATACATGTTAATAGCTGCTCTTATTTAATGATTTTTTTTCAGTCCATTGTATTGTGTGAATATTTTCTTCCAAAAGATATTTTAAAATACAGAAGTTCCTGTCTTTTCAGTGATGATGACTAGATTTATATTTTTCATAAGTTTTCTTCTACCTGGAAAAATTTCTCTAATGAGCCATTTTTTCACATAGAAAGCTGGTATATACTCTTTAGGTAGAAATATAACTAAGAAGCCATTAACATGAGTGCAAATATTGTAGTCAGAGGAGCCAAAATGTTTTGTACAAATGCATTTTATTATGGTGTATGTTTTTAATGAGAGATTTGTCTCTACAGAAATTATGTCTCCTAGGCATTTCTGATTCTTCTTCTAAGAATGGAGTTTGATGGCTTTGTGCTACACATTTCTAGTTATTTTTGTGAAACTGTGTTCTCTTTTTTAGTAGTTACTTGCCTGAGATGCAGAGCTGAAAGAGAAGAGCTCAAAGAAGGATGGGTGGATGTATCCTTCATCTGACCCTGCAAGGAATGAGCCGAGGGGATATAAAAGTGGTCCAGGGAAAGCTCGGTGTTGACTACACTGTTCTTGATGGTCATGTCTATAATATTTTTTAGCTGCAGATCACACCAAAACTCAGTGGCTTCAAACTATGTGTTCACAGATCTGCTGATCAGCTGGGGTTTGCCTGATGCAGTTGAGGTTCTGCTGGGTACTTCTGCTTTAAGAAGCAGGAAGTGGATCAGCATTGCTTTTCACTTCTGGCTTCCGGGTCCCCTGAGGCCCTTTCAGTCCACAAGGCGCTACCTACCTCCTTCCCTGGTGTGTATGGGCCCCTGAGGGCATATGGAGATTGTAGAGGTACAAGAAATAAAGGGAAGAATACAAAGTCCTCAACTTTAAACTACATTGTAATCCACCCCCCCCATGTCATGTCACTGGCCAAACAAGTCAGATGGCTAAGCACCAATTATAAGGAAACCCACTGACAGTAAGACTAACAATGTTACAGTCACTGTGATATTATTTAAGCACTCAATACCTAACTAGGAAATGCAGCGATACTATTTCCTAATGTAATCCATGGAGGTCAGTGGAGGAAGCCTCACTGCTGGATACTGATTGTTCTCTAGAGGACAGGAACATGAGCTGTTAATTATCCTAATAAATACCAAATTTAGTCACTATGTAAATTAACAACATTTTTCCCCAGGGATCTCACTCATCTTAGGCCTTTGTGATCAAACTCTGGTTTAGAGGCCCCTTCTTAAAATAAGTCATATTTTACAGCACAGTGGGTATTTATGCATGATATCCACCTACAGTCCAAGTTTTATGTACTCATTTTAATTTCTTTGAAAAGTGTTTCTATCCTTTAGGAGGATTTCCTGGCTCTGCCTCATATAGAGTTAACTATAATCCTTTAAAAGAATGATGAGGCAGAAGTTTATCATAGTCATCCTTATCAACCACTTGATGATTTAAATGAAGTTTTTGTAACAACTATATCTCTTGAAATAAAAGCCAAATTATTCATGGATGTATTGGATGAAACAAGATGATGTTGCTTTTCCTTCACCATACATCAGTCCAAGAGTAGGTTCCTCCTTAAGGCTTGTGACTAGTTTCTTACAGAAACGATAGGGGCAGAGGTGAGCGATAGGGGCAGAGGTGAGCGATAGGGGCAGAGGTGAGCGCTCTGGTCCCCCATGCCTGGACATTTCATTGCTAAATCTCAGTGTTTAGAACATCATTTTGCCCAGTTTCAAATCTCATTTAGCATCTATCTCTCAGCTGGGGAGCAGCATCTGTCACAACAGTTGGACTTCCTGATTTATCAGAATCTGTTTGTCCTGGAACATTTAACCCCCATTTCAGTACTGTGTTACACAGAACAAAGCTTAACATACTTACAGAATATATCAAGTTTTTATGGCAGTGACTTAGAATATTATTCATTACACATTTCCTCTATCATTATCTACGTAAGAGTCTGTGCACATGCATCTGAGTTCTTTCTTCAAGAAGCTTTTGGTACAGAGAATATCTTTAGTGCATATAACAGAAGATTTTATGAGGTGTGATATTTTCTGTGTCTTATACATCCATCCTAGCATAAAAATTTTGAATACTTCTGTTGTTTTCATGTAAGGGTAGGTTTTTTTCCCCCCATACATTTCCCTGAAATACAACATTATAGACCACTGAGATTACAGTGGCCACTAATAATTCTTGACATATACTAACATGTAAATTACCACTGCAACTCCAAAAAGTAAAAAAAAAAAGTAGAAAACATCTGAAGAGTGATGATTTTATTTTATATTATACTACCAGGAAAGGCAGAGGAGAATTTCTGAGGAGGGGAGAAGGGGAGAATCTGAGGTTCCATTTTCCAAGGGAGGAGATTTTAAAGTGTTAAGCCTTAGTTGAAACTGTTAATGATAACTACTTTGTAGTTACATGTTTATAAATCCAGTAGATATAATTGGAATTAAGCACTCAAAAATGACTAATGATTTTTTAAATGATAACAGTAACAACAAGGAGTCCTTTCTCTGCTAAAGATATAAATGTAAGCGGGTGCCCTTGAATTTCTGTGGCAAAAGATAAAATCCTTAAGGTGGTCCCTTCATGCCTGCTGTGCCTTATGCTGGTTGAAGGATATGAACAAGGAGTTCCTGGACCACGGCTGTGGTTGATGGGTATGAAGGTAGATTATCTATGGTTAATCACCTTAATAATACTCAAACTTTAGTACCGCATACTACATCACTAAATGTGCACAAAGTGTCTTTTGAAGGCCTGTTTCCAGATTCATAAATGGGTCATTTCAGCTGTATAGCAATATGGTAGATGGATGGGATACACATACACTTGCTGGGCCTGTTTTATAGGGAAAGGCACTATTCCCATTCAGGAGAGCTCTGTTCTCATGATCTAAGCACTCCTAAAGGTTCTACTTAATGCTGTCAGCCTTGGAGTTAGAATTTCAACATATGAATTTAGCAAGAAGGACACAAATATTCACCACTTTTCTTTTTTATGTACTTTAATAGGTACAGGAATGAATTGCAAATTAACCTAGAAAATTAGGTCATTGTTATGTTATTAAGTATAATATTGAAGTAATAGAGGTTAAAATTAGATTACATATTACTAAATAAATGAGAATATTCTGTATTTCCCTTTATTCATGGTGACCCATCCACTCAGTCTCGTCTTTACAAATAATGTTCTTTTTAACATTTTCCAGCTTCAAAAGCAGCTCATATTATAGCTTATGAATCACCTTTGGCTACTTATCACAAAACTGCAAATGACTTCAAGGAAAAAAAAGCAGATTTCACATGCAGAATGAAATTTCCATACATAAGATGGAGAATGTTAAAGAAAATTATATAATATGATCTGGCTGTTACTCATTTGCACCGAATTATTAACAGCAAGGAATGAAATGTTTCTGAAAGATGATATAATTTCCCTAAGAGTTACTGGTCTATATCTGAAAAGAATAGTTCATTTCTTTCTTGATGATTAATTAGAATGTGATGAATAGTGTCAGATAAAGTAGCAATACTTGTCATATATTAACAGTATTAGAATTTAGATATCTGTTATATATCACAAACACTACTGGCATCTTAACAAAAAGAAAATATTATAAATCCTGTTTATGATACAATCATTTAAATATAATTTACACAGTATATACCTATTAAAATGTTTAATTACTTAAAGCATGATTTGTTATTATTTTCTGTAATGTTTTGTTTATTGTTCTCTTTGCCACTGTTCAAGTACCTTTTCCTTAATGCTTTAAATTATAAGTAGAAATCATATATATGTGCCAAAATTTTCAATAATAAAACTGAAATAGCCATTAAATATCAAATGGTGAGGAAAATACTTTTAAATTTTAAAACACCAAAATCATTAGAACCAGTAAAAAGTCCTTAGAAATATTCTTGTATATAAAGAGTCATATTTCCTAATTATAAACTGAATGCTTGCCAGGGATAGGCTGTACTACATATTTTTCTTAAATCGTGTCCAACTTCAGACTCCAAATCTCTTTTAAATAGAATGTTAATTTTATGCTATTGTAATGTGAATTCTAGTTAGAGTTTTTTCCTAAAATATGAAAAACAATTCTTCAAAATTATACCGGAAATATTTTGTGAAAATGTATGATCTGAAAATTATATTTAAAATTACTCTGAGTTCGAGCTGTGATACAAACAAAAAATTACTGTGAAACTTGTCATTAGAAGATAGGTAGGGTTTATATTGTTCGGGTCACTTAAAAAAATGTAAATCTATCCCAGAAGTTTATTAATTTATTCCACAAATATTCATTGATTGTATACTGTATCCCGAGTACTGTGCTAAGAGCTGGTTTAACAGAACAGGAGATTGTGGATAACCTCATAATGTTTATAGTATTTGGAGAATAAAAACACAACAATTAACAGTTAAAAAAAAGTGTCAAAGAAAAGTACATAGTAGACTGGAAGAAAGTACAGATTAAGCAACACCTGTTTGTAAAGCAAAACCAAACCAAAAAACACCTCTCAGACAGCAAAATCATGATGGTTAAGCTAAGAACTGAGAGGTGAACCTCATAAAGAGCAAGCAGAGGGATGAGAGTGAAGTGCAACTGAATCAGAATAAGGGAAGCGTAGAACAAAACAGAGCATCAAATGGGGAAATTTTAGTTTAGAGAAGCTGGAAGATAAAACCAAAACTGAAAGAGTCCTGGAACAATTGAATGTGAGGTTGTATCACACAGGACTTTATAGACCATATTATGAAAATTTGCCCTTATTTTAAGAGCAACAGATAACTCAAAGAAGTGTGGAGATAGACCTGAATTTGAGGGATTGCTCAGACTGTGAAGAATGGAGACTGCATTAAAGCACAGCCCAGTAGTTGTGTTAAAAGGCTGTTGCAGTCATCCAGATAAAAAGATGATAGCTTCAACTGCTGAGGCAGTGGTAGAGACACAAAGACTCAAGAAGTAGAAATTTTGTCATGCATTGAATGCTGATGTAAGTGTTAAAGAAGCAGAATGACTCAAAGATGACATCCAGGTTTCTGATCTAAAGAGTCACGCTCATAATGGCTGTATTAAAAACACTCCAAAAAGAAAAATTTAAGAGGAATTTGCTTCATTATAGACATTGAATACAAGGTTCTTGTAGATTATGTAGGTAGAAAGTAAGAAAACTAAGACAAACGAATTTTTCAAATATTATGTTCCCATAGTTTAGACCTTCAAAAATAATAGCAAAATCAAGAGTTTGTCATTCTAGCCAGTGTTTTGACATTTGTGTTTAGAAGTGAATAAGGCAGCCAACATAAACAATCTGCAGCATTTTATTTGAGGAAAGAGGTGACAGAGATTCAGAAAAATAAATACATTCATATGGATTCAACCTTAATTGAATTTGTTTTGGTTTTGAAAATAATTTGTAATTAGTGAGATTTTATTTAAAAAAATATCATTGAAATAATTAAACCACACTAAATATGCACTTTTCTTTTTTTTTTTTTTTTGGTGCTGGGGATCGAACTCAGGGCCTTGTGCTTCCTAGGCAAGCACTCTAACCACTGAGCTAAATCCCCAGCCCATTATGCACATATTCTGAATATTACTTTCAAAGTTTTAGTAGCTATAATGTTTTGTCTGTCTCTGCAGTGACAAAATGTGTATAGTTCCCTGCTAATTGTACTACCATACAGACAAGCTACACATAAATATAATGGAAAATTTGAGTGAAAGCAAATTTTACCCACAATGATACTACTTTGAGAGGTAGAGTGTGGAAATGTGTGATGCTCAGGTTAAAAACTCTTAAAAAGTTATGTCTGTTACTCTCTTTTCTTTAAATTGCAGAATATTAAGCCTAAGCATTTCACTAGTTGAATGAGAAATATAGGAAACATAAATTAAAAGAATTTAAGACAGATGACAACATTATAAATTTGCTGTATACTGCTTTAAGGACATTCCAAATATCTGTGATTAATGACAAAGACAGATCTCACAAAAATGTTGATTATATTAAATATATCAGCATATTTTTCACATTTTTCTGGTGCATAGTTTAAGCCACTATGATTTGCAATTTAGCATTTTAAGTCCCATTAATTGTTGAATAAAGTCATGCTTCATTTTTGACAATTAAACACAATTTTACTGGAAAGGAGAAAGAACTCTGAATTGGACTCAAAGGAGAAATCTTCTTTAAAGGTCACCCTTATTAAATGGCATGACAATTTGATTATGCCATTCATGCTTAATACTCCAGACTATTCCCAACACAGTGGCGAGAGTGATGCTTTTGAAAATTAAAGTCAGCTCATGTTATTCTTCTACTCAACACCCTACCAAACCTGCACATTTCCCTCTGCGTAAAAGCCAAAGGCATCATTACAATCAGAACTGACTGGATCTGTTCACCTGTGTCCCCCTCGCTGACATCATATTACCTTATATTACTCTTTCTCAGCCACTCTCCTACAGCCGCACTGGTCTCCTTGTTCTTGCCCTCGTCTCAAGGCCTTTTGTACTGGCTATTTCATTTCCTGGAGATGATGGTTCTCTACCGCAGATATCCACAAAATATACTTTCCTTTTTAAAGTCAAATTATATCTGCTCAATGAAACTTTCCTTGACCATTTTATTTAAAATTAGTGTCATGCTCTAATGACACTATGTATCTTCCTTATTCTTCTCAATTTTATCTCTTTTCTTATTGGAGATAGCATAGCCTCTTCAATACATGGTGCACAGAAAACTGGATGTACATTTTACAGAAGATGAACATTAACCCCTATATCTCATACTTCACAAAAATAACCTCAAAATAGGCCAAAGGCCTACTGTAAGACTTGAAATTCTGAATCTAGTAGAAAAGTAGTTATTAAGGTAAAAACTTTAAGACATTCATGTTGGCAATGGTTTTTTAGATGATGCTAAAAGCAGAAACAAGAAAAGCAGAAATAGACAAAAGGAGCTATATAAAACAAGATTTTGCACAGTAAAGGAATCAATAGAGTGAAGAGAGAGCCTTTCGAATGAGAAGAATATTTGCAAACTATTCATATGACTAGTAAAGGAACTAAACAAACTCAGTAACAAAACCCCCATACGAGCCACCTTATAAATGGTAAATTATTTGAACAAATATTTCTCAAAATTAGAAAAAGAAATGGGCTTCCAAATATATGAAAAATATCTAATATCATTAGTCGTATGAAAACTGTATCTCACAAAAGTTTGCCCACCGATGGATTAAAAAATGTGGTATATATACACAATATTAGCCATAAAAAGAATAAAATTCTTTCTGCTGCAGGAAAATGAATTAAGTGAATGACAACATGTTAAGTGAAATTAGCCAGACAAAGAAAAATACTTCACAGGTGAAAGCTTTGAAAAATTCAATCTGTGTGTAAATCATGATTACTAGAGGCTGAGAAGGAGGAGATGAGAGGTATAAAGGGAGGCTGGATAACAGATACAAAAATGTAAATAGAAAGAATAAATTCTAGTGTTCTACTGCAGAACAGGGTGAATATAGTTCACAATAACCTACAAAATATATAATGGCTCCAAACATAAAGAAATGAAAAGGAGGTAGAAATACTAATTACTCTAATTTGACTACTATGCAAAATAGACATGTGTTGAAATATCACACTGTGCCCCATAAATATGTACAATTGTTATATTTTACTTAACAATTTTATAAAAGGAAAAATTAAAATGAATAGAACTGAAAATATATGAAAGTTTGGTCTATGGAGGTAAAGCAGGGCTGAAGGAAATTTATAGAATTCATTATTTGCACTACAAAGAAAGAAATGTATCAAATAAGAAACCAAAGATCCTCCTCTAGAAAAGTAAGGAGCACAGAGAAAATCAACCCCACTCCAAGAGGGACGAGAAAATAATAAAGAGCAATTTAATTCTATTGCATGTGGACAGCCAGTTTTGCTAAAGATAGTCTTCTAAGGACATATTTCCCGCCTTGTGCTCTTGACACCCTTAACTGTAGATGGGTGAGTCCTTCTGGGCTCTCCATTTTGTTCCATTAGCCTATAGGTCTGTTTTTTATGCCAGTGCTTACTATTTTGATGACTGTGCCTGTGCATTACAATTTGAAATTAAGAAGTGTCACACTCTCACTTTTTCTTGCTCAAAGTTGCCTTGGCTATTTAAGGGTCTTCTGGGGTTCTCTGCGAACTTTAAAATCAATTTTCTATTTCTCATTAGGATTATGGTGGAGCTTGCATTGAATCTGTAGGTCTCTTTTTCAGTAGTACAGACATTTTAACAATGCTAATTCTAATCCATAAACATGGAAAATATTTCCTTTTATTTACATCTGCTTCTATTTATTTCTTCAGTGTTTTACAATTTTTAGTGTAAAAAAATCTGTAATTCCCTTAGTTTATTCTTAAGTATTTCATTCTTTTTGATGTTGTTGTAAATGCTATTATTTTCTTCATTTCTTTTTGGGATTGTTGTTGGTGTCTAGTAATGCAACTGATTTTTGTTTTTTGATTTTGTATCTTACACCTCTACTTAATATTTGATTAATTGCAGTCATTTTTCTTGTGGACTCTTAGGAGTTTTCTATATATAAGATTATGTCATTTGCAAATAGATAATTTGAATGTCTTCCTTCCAATGTATATACCTTTTATTTCTTTTTCTTGACTGATTTCTATGACTAGGACTTCTAATATGTTAAACAGAAGTAGCAACAGTTGATATTCTTGATTTTTCCAGCTCTTAGTGGGAAAACTTTCATTTTTTCTGTCCTTGAGTATGTCAACTGTCGGATTTCTACATATGATCTTTGTTGAGTTCAGTTAATTTTTTTGTGGAGATGTTTTTGGTAACCATTAAAGAATCTTAAATTTTGTCCAACATTTTTTCTGAATCTATTGAAAAGATCATTTAATTGTTTTATCTTTTATGTTATTAATGTGATATATCACTTTGACTGACCTGTATATGTTGTATCATCAATATGATCCTTTTATTGTACTACTAAATTAAGTTTGGTAAAATGTTGTGAAGAATTTTTATATCTACGCTTATAAGGGATATCGCCTCATAATTTTCATTTCTTTTTTAGCTCTTGTTTCAGGGTCAGTTTGGCTTCATAAAAATAGTTTGGAAGTATCTCCTCTTTTTGTACTTGTGAAAGTTTATAAGAAGGATTGGCAATAATTCTTTTTCAAGTGTATGGTAGAATTCAACTGTTAAGTCATTTAGTCTTGGGCTTTTCTTTGTTGGGAGCTTTTAAAAATAATTCCATATTGTTTGTTCTTGATCTGTTCAGCTTTTCTATTTCTCCTTGATTCACCCTTGGTATGTTAAATGATCATAAGAATTTATCCATTTCAGTTTGGTTCCTTATAAAATGTCATTAATGCAAAATGAATTAAAGACAAATTTAAAATCTGAAGCCATTAAAAACTTAGAAAACATGGTGGGGGGAGGTTCTTTACCATTGATTTTGGAAATTATTTCTTGAATATGACACCAAAAGCAGAGGGAACCAAAGCAAAAACAGGCCAGCAGGACTGTATCAAACTAAAAGTCTTTGGCACAGCAAGAAAACAAGGAAATACAAAGAAACTACACAATAGAAAAACTATTTACAACTATCTATAGTATGTGATTGTTTCTTTCTAATGTATGAAAGGAACCCATAAAATTCAATATCAAAAATCTATATAAGCCAAATAAGAAATGAGCAAAGGAAATAAATACAAATTTTCCCTAAAAAGACATTCAAATGACCAGGTATATGAAAATATGTTCAATCTTACTAATCACCAGAGAAATACAAATTAAATCTACTACATCATCTTATACTTAATCACGATGGCTTCATAAAACAAAAAAGAGTTGAGGAGCATGTAGAGAAAAGGGAACACTTGCATATACTGTTGTGGGGATGTAAAATGATATAGATGCTATGGAAAATAGTGAGTTTCTCAAACAAACTAAAAATATAATTTCCATGTGATTCAGAAATCCTATTTCAGAAGCAACAAGATATATCATGAACAGGTACAAATCCCCTATGATGAATATTATCACTATGTACATCTAAAATGTACCATTAAAATAAAATAAAATTAATTTACGACCTCATAGATGAACCTGGGAGGCATCGTGTTAAGTGAAATAAGCCACAGAGAGACAAGTATTACATAATACCACTTACGAAGACGCTAAAGTAGTGAAACTCAGAGAGGCAGATGGTAGAAGGTTCTTTACCAGAGACTGAGGAAAAGGGAACAGGGAAGAGTCAACCTGGTTTAACGTTTCCCTAGATGTTTACTGTACAACCCAGCGTCTGTAGTTGATTGTTATGGTTTAGATCCAGACTGTCTCCTACAAAGTCTCCTTCCTCAGAGGGGCGGCCCCCGGATGGTGAAGACACCACGCTGGGGAGGGGAGCTGGATCATCAGTAGCTTCCTACCCAAATGAATCCAGCAACTGAGCAAGCTGTTAGGAGGTGGGGCCTGGCTAGAGAGAGAACAAAAGGCAGGTGCGGGCTGACAAAGAAAGATGTATCTCCTTCCTGGCTCCTCCCTTTGCTCTCTGCTTCCGGCTGCCTGCTCTGCTCTGCCATGCACTTCTGCAATCATGCAGCTGATGCGTTAGAGCCCGCTGTGAACTGAAACTGTTAAAGAACAGCAGAGCAAAATAAACCTCTTCTCTTTGAAGTTCTGATGTTGGGTATCTCGTCCCAGCAAGGAGAAAGTAACTAAGATAGAAACAATACTCTATTATATACTTAACAATGGCCTGAGAGGATAGAGCTTATATTTGTGTTCTTATTAAACAAATAATAGTAAAGAAGGCAGCAGAGACTTTGGAGGATACGTTTACAGGGGAGACTGTGTTGATAGTCTCATGGATTATACTCATCTCTAAACTCATCAAGTTGTGGATAAGAAATACCTCCATAAAGTGGTATTTAAAGAATAAAGTAAAGGCTGCCAAAGTTGAAAGATGAAGAAATGCAAATTGCAAAAATAAATGGGTAGGAATTGATTAAAAATAGAAAATCAATGGAGAAAAATCAAAGAAATCAAAAGCTATTTTTTTTCAAAGAGCAATATAATAGATAAATCTCTCTTCAGACTGACCAATATGTGAGAGGAAGAAATAAAGAATACACAAATACAGAATGCAATTTCCATTTATCAGGCATGGAAAAGAGAACATCACTATAGACACAGGCATTTGAAAATTAATAAAGGACTATTATAAACTGCCCTATGTTAATAAATTCAACAAGGTAAATGAAATAGGTAAACTCCTCAGAAAATAGAAATTACAAAATCACATTCAGTAACAGATAGGTCTGTAAGATCCTGGGTCTGAACCCCAGAATTTTAAAAACAAACAACAAACAAATAGTAAAGACACAACCTGAGTAGTCCAACATCTGTTAAAGAATTTGACTGTCTAGCAAGAAAAGCTGTCCCAGTCTAAATTTTGAGTTATCAGACTATCCCTTCCTGAATGAGCAATCACTGGTCAAAAGAGCCAATGTTTCAGGAAGATAAGAGGACTAAATTTTGAAATTTATTGCACCGTACTCAAATATACCTAGTACATATTTCAAAATAACAAAGATAATAAATTGAAATATATGGCCACAAAAAATTTTAAGTGCGGTGATTATATATATGACAATTAGATTGATTTAATCATTTCTCATGGTGTGCATGTACCAAAACATTACATTATACTCCATACACTATGATTTGTCAACAAAAATAATATTAATAAGTTTTTAGAAGAATGCACCTTAGTTTTCAAATAGAAGTTATGGAGACTTCCCTGAGATCTGAATTATACCATAAAACAGATGAACATTTGGAAATGGAATCCTTTGTTCTATGAATCCACTGGTTTATGCAACGGAAGACAAATTCACAGAGCATGACTATATCTAAGAAAGAGGTTGGATATTTGGATTCAAGGAACTTTCATAGAAACCTGCTAACTTGGGAAATTAATCCCACTCCTGAGATTGGAAAAAATTCCACGATAGAATCACCAGAGCTTTCTGAACGATCTTGATTCACTTCATTTGTTTCAAATAGTTTCTTGAGGGGCTGGGGATTTAGCTCGAGTGGTAGAGCACTTGCCTAGCAAGCACAAGGCCCTGAGTTCCGTCCCCACCACACCCTGTCCCGCAGAAAATAGTTTCTTGAAATTGAAAGTGATATTGAAGACACAAGGTGACAAATACAAATTATATATTAAAAACATCAGCTAATATAGTATATAATTAGGGATAATAGGGCACAAGAGGGGAAAAGAAATTTTGATTGTACAACTTTAACTTACAACTGAAATTATTCAAGATGTATATGAATGTAGTCTTTGAAGAAGTGATTGCAATGGAGAGAAAATTCACAGATTCTTTTGATGTGTTTGGTGGGATGCGTAACAGCATTTGAATGGGAATTTTATAATGTGTATAAGTTGTCAGGAGGCACATTTCAAAAATATATTTTCCCCACATATAAGCAGAAAGCCTGGGGTCTCTTTACATGGAATAAAATTGCAAAGACATTTCTAACAGTCTGTACCACTTAGTTACCTAAAATTAGATTTAGAAAATTAGAAAGTTTAGAAAATTACATTTAGCTATAGCAAATCACTATGGGAGTAATATATCTACTCCCAGAGAAATGTAAACTTTCCCAGACCCTGGGAATATACATACATATGTGAGGGTTGAGTAAAGGAGCAATTTGGAAATAGTGCTTCTGTAAGACCTCTATATTTCAACACGACTAAGCCTTTTTTTTTTTCATTCTCTAGAGTACTTATGTAAAAAAAAAAATCACACCTCTTTGAACATCCTTTTTCAAGTAAATAAAAAAAGCAAAGGATATGTATTTTATTATATATATTCCAAGTATGTGCAATCAATGAGGATGTGGAGAGAAGAGGAAGAGGTTTGTATGAATTACATCCCAATAAAGACACAACCGTATCTGATCACGCAGTCTGTTACCCTTCTTCATGGAGAACCTTTTTAGTTGATTTTACTTTATACTTGGTGACATCAAAATCATTACCCCTAAAATACACAGCACATATTATATTCTTAAATTTCCTTGGGGGAATTATACTATATTTTTGGCTAATAATTTGTCATTTGGCATAGCCTAAAATGATAAGAAAGTCCACATGTGAAAAACAGTCTAATGTTTTGTGTTTAAATAAAAACCACCAACTACTTAGTCCACGATTAATACACTATACCTCCCTCCCTTATCTGTAGTTTTGCCTTCTAGCGTCACTTATTTGTGGTAAATGATGGTCCAAACATGTTACGTGGAAAATTCCAGAAATAAGTAATTCATAGGTTTTGAATTGCATGCCGTTTTGAGTAGCAGAATGAAATCCCACGCCATCTCACTGCATCCCAGCTGAAGCATGAATTATTCCTCTGTTACTGTGTCACCTGCACATCCACATTGAGTAGCTATCTTGGTTCTCAGACCGTCCAAAAGTGCCACAGTATTTGTGTTCAAGCAATCCTTACTTTACTTAATAAAAGCCAAAAGCACCAGAAGAGTGATGCTTGAAACTTTATTTCAATGTACTGTTATTGTTCTATTTTATTTTTAGATATTGTTATCGCCAATTGTGCTTGTAAACTAAGATTTATCACAGGTTTCCATAGGAAAAGGCACAGCATATCTAGGGTTTGTGACTATAGTATCAGTGATTTCAGACACCCACTAGGGTCTTAAAATGTATTCTCTGTGAGTAAGAAGGGGCTTCTGTACGTATTAATATTGCATAATTTCATACTGCTGTATTTTTCACATTCTTTGAATTTAAAAATTCTTTAATTTTATCGAGTTTTTTTGTGATCCTGTTTTTACAGATTTAGATTTTATACGGATTTTATTTTCAAAATTTCAGTATTTATGCTTCATGAAAAATGCAACAATATATTCTTTAAGTTGGCACTGTAGCTATTTTGAGTACCACTAGAAATCTGAGACAAGCAAAATCAAGATCTTTTTAAAAAACACCATATGCTATGTACATGTATCAACACCCCATTATTAATATAATCATTACATACTGCACTGCACAAAGTATTTTAAAATTACGAAAAAGAAATTCAGCAGCTGTAAAAATCATAAAACCAAAATCTGACAAAATTAAAGTACTTAATTTTAAGCTGACCAATACCAAGCCTCTGATACAAAACAACTTATTAAATAATAATAATAATAGCTATAACTGAAACACAGTTTCTGGCCATTTTCTCATACAATGACTGTGCACATCACTAGACCGACGGACCTATTCCCACCAATGGCTTTCTTCAGTTTAACGCATGTTACCCTGGGCTGTCTGTGTGTTGTTTTCTAAGTGACTTAGCCCTTTCTAATTTGGAACTGCATTTCTCAACCTTTGCCAGTCTGACAATTCTGCTTGCGCTGGGTAATTTTTCTTTGAAAGGAAAAATGCCACTAATGAGTTTTATTTTAAAAAAGAAAGGAACAAGTTTGAAAAATGAATAAGAATTTCAGGAGACTACCAACCATTACACAGGTGAAGAATTAATGTTTACATTTCTCTGTCCTCTTTTTGCAAGCATATATTTAAGGGTTTGTCTCATAAGAGGTGATTCCTAAATTATGTTTCTAAATTCTCTGTTTGATGACTTGTATGAATAGATGGGAATTTTTACATTTAACACTCTGCTAATTTAGCATTAGGAATATTTATTAGAAGTATTTAACATTTCAAATTATAATGACATTTCTTTCTTAACACCTTTCATTTGGCTCTAGATTTTTTCCATTCTCAATCTGTTGCCTTCTGAAGCTAAACTCAATTCTCTTACTGAATGTAAGAGATGCTAATAAAGAAAAATGAATTCACATGGGAAAGCTAATTGTTAATTACAATTATATGAAAATTAGATCACATACTGGTACTGGATTTTCTGCAAAAAACCGGGTGAATAAATTAAAAATGAAATTCTATAATATTTTTATATCAAAAACTGTATTTATATTATATACTGTAGTCTGTTGTGTCACTAAAGGATAAAAATACAACTTTAATATTTTTCTTGTATATTATCCATTATAATCTCTCTGTGTTTCTCATTTTATTGCCTTATGTTTTCCCATGTTCTCCCAATAGTATTATTTCTGAAGTCAACTGCTTTTTCAGTTTAAGAAAATTCTCTAGTCTTTTAAAATTTTATGACTTTTGTGACATTTGAAAAATTAGTTTGTTTATGCTATATAAAATATTATATACTCCAGAAGTGTACTAATAAAAATATTAAAAATTCAGTGGTAGTAAATATCATAAAACTGAAGTTTCTGAAAAAAATAAAGTACTTAATTTTAAGGTCACTGGTACCAAGCCTCTGTTAATAATTTATACAGTAAAAATAATGGATAGATAACAGTAATCTAAACACATCTTCTGGTCATTCATCTTGGGGAATGGGTACACATTCATATCAGATCTTAATCATTTTTACTCTCCTTTTTCAACTCTTCCCTCCCTTCCTCTTCTTCCCCTAGATCCTCTTCCCATCCCCAGAGTCTACCTCCTTGTTTCCTATTGATCTCTTCTATTTGGCTCTCAAAATTATTTATATGTTGGGTTTCTCTGAGAAGCCATACAATATTTAATCTTGTGCATCTGGTTTCTTTCACTTAGCATTATGGTCTCAAGATCCATCTATGTTCCTATAAATTACTCAAATTTATCCTTCTTTATGGCTAAGTAGTACTCCATTGTGTATATATACCATATTTTATTTAGCTATTCATTTATTGATGGGTATACATGTTACTCCCATAATGTAGCTATGTGAATTGTGCTGCATATGCATGTATCACTGTAATGAGATATCAACAAGAGGTATAGCTGGGTCAAGTGGAATTTCTAATTTTAGCTTTTTGAGGAATCTTGAAACATTTCCATAGTGGCTTTAGTTTTTCAAAATGGAACTTGGCAGCTGTTCTTTTTCTGTTCATATGAATCAACAATTTTTCTTAATACTTCTTAGAACTAATCATTAAATGCGATAGGAAGCTTCAATTTTTTTTAATGGGCTAATAACTTTTGAAACAACCACTTCATCATGGAAAATCACAATTGATACATTATTTATAAAGTAGCCACTAATAAGAATCCAATTATAGTTTTTAACATTACAGATAAAAATTTCTAAACAACCCAGCTATAATTTTAATATTTTAAATAAAGACTATCTAAAGTATTATTATTTTTTAAAGTTAAATATATTTCAGTCATGAATAAAATTAAATATTATGATGAATTAGATGTAGGAAAACTACAATTAAAGTTCAGAAAAGAAATGCTGTAAGATTCAGATTTTGTACCAAAGTTATATCTAGAGCCTCATTCATCTGCTTTGTTACTTCTGCTGTTACCAGTTCCAAGAGGCTGGGTGGGTTGCTTTTGAATTGTTCCACCTCAATGCCCCTTGGGTTTGCCTTTGGCGAGCTGGAAGTCTGGTGTCATTTCATTTTCTGGTTTTTGGGGTTTTTTTTTCGAAGTTTAATTCCTGGGTTGATGCTTGTAAATAGCTTATGGCAGGTAGCTGTATTCTATTATGGAGAACCCTTTGGAAATGACTACTTCTCAGCGATGTCTCCCAGGTGTAGTAGTTTTTGGGTTCTGAGTCTGTTGCAAGATACTACCTCTTCAATTTAATGGGAATGAGAAGTTGCTCTCTATTTGGCTAGCTCCTGGGTCTTTGACACCTGCCTACGGCATTGTTTATGACCCTCAGGCAACCTCAGTCTTGGCACACAAGGAAGAACTGATTAGAACAATTTTGTCACCTTGGCTAAAGTAGCAATCTGCAATAACAACAGCCATCAAACACAGCCTAGAAAATGACAAACTGTGGTAACTATTAATTTGCCACCTTTAACCATATGAACTAGATTTGTGGTTCTAGAAAATTGTACACAGTAAGTACGTCCTTAATATGGCAATTTTACCCTTAGGGGAGAAAACTGAAAACAGATTAGCGGGTTAAAAAAATAGAGAAACAGAAGTAGAGGAAGAGATGAGGAGCAAGGCTGGAGGTCGGGGGAAGTTTACACAAACTTTGGGAAACTAAAGACAGGAGAAGGAAGGAAGAAATAAAAACAAGAAGAGAAAACAGAAAAATGTCCACTTCTGGGCGTGTCTCTGCTCTCAAGGTAGACAGAGCAGGCAGGCCCAGGTCCGTGTTGGTCACTACCTGTGGTACATTTACAGGGCAGTGGTAACCCCAGCGAGGTTACACCATTATTAGTTCCACCTAAGCGTAGGCTGGTTCCTGGCCTGTGAGGTCGGAAGCCGATTTGTTCAGTTAGCGACACACTGTGTCTCCCGCCAGCTTGGACTCAGATCCTTGAGCTCCTGCCCCCTGGAACTCGGTCTGCCTTGCCCTTTCACTGGGAGCTACCCACGACTTCTCTGAGTTCCCACCTCGGTCCCCTCCAAGATGGCGACTGGACACTCGTCCTCCTCTGGGGAATGTCTGAAACCAAGTAACTCACCAGCTCCTGCAGTCTGCTGCGCCCGCCACTCCCTTCCACTGGTGCGTCTCTGCACAGAGGCCTCCGGGTGGCCAGTAGTCACAGTGTGTCTGCAGGCCTGAGCCGCCTCTCCCGGCTGCGGCTGCGAGCCTGGGCTGGGGGGCGGGGGGAGGGCCGTCTGCCACCTCCTTCCTCTGTGCTGAGGGACCTCTCTTTGCTCTCCCTGTGGGCTTCAGTTCTCGCTTCAGATCCCTGCTGGGTGCCAGGACCCCACTTCCCTCCTTCCTCTCCTCCTCACATTGCTATATTCCAGCGTCTGGACAACAAATCTCGCAGAGATTGTTTCTCTGCTAGTCACTGCTCCGCCATCTTCCCAGAAGTCTTAGCTATTTTCCCCAAAGTTATAGCTAACGTTAGCAGTTTCTCGTTTTGACTTCTGTTTCTTCCTACCTGATATGCCCTTTCTCTAAATCTTACATTTTAGCAAAATATAAATTCTCAAATAATTCAAAAATAGTCATTTAGAGGCTGTAGAAGAATAGTGTGAGGAAAGTATAAGATTCCAAAGACAAAATAAACACAGAAATTGATAGGAATACTATGAGGTTTAAGGAAATATGAATATTTAACTTTTGACTAAGTTGCAGAACTTAAATTATATAAAATAAATTATAGAAAATAGGTATCGATCTTGACTTTAAGAAAATAACTATTTTCAAAATAACTTTGCTTAGACAAATGAGCCACATATCAGTCAGTAATTTTTATCAAGATGGAAGATAAGCAGGGTGTATTACCACCTACTAAAAAGCGAATATCCCAATAATTCCTGAGGAAAACATTCAGACATCAGCTGGCACTAAAAAGAAATGACAGCATAGTCTGTCATCATAAAAATGTTGCTGTATTTTGTTCATTATGCTTTATCCTCTGTTGTTGAACAGAACCGGATGATCTTTATTTCATTTACTTTAACCAGAAGACTTCTAAAATACTTCTGGTTAATATTTAGTTTGAATGAAGCACTTTATTAAAAATGCTAGATGTTTCCAGTTAGCATAGCCTGAATAGCTGAAAGGGAAATAATGGCACAAGCATAAAATAGCATAATAAATCAAAGGACACCCTTTTCCTTCTAAGCATTTCCAAGGTTAGTTTTCATCTTAATAGAATTGCTGATCTGTCAACTGATCAACTGTAGATATGCTTGTGACCTGTCTCGCTGAAAAGAATGATGCCTGAAATGATGAGAAATAACCCTTTGAGTCTTGTGTAAAAGCATTTTTGTTTTGCTGCACATGCTTTGTGTGCATTGAAAAACCTCTTCTTTTCCACAGAGTAAAATTTCAATTGATTAAAAATAAAAAGACTTAGCTGGATCACATTTCTAAGTGGCATAGAACAACAAATCATTGCGGTAAATATTATTTTCAGGATAGGCTTTAAATGGCAATGGAAAAACAACACTTGACTAGAAATATCTAGCTCTATCAGAGATAATAAGATGTAACCATTATTTGGAAGATTCAAAAACAATATAATCTGAAGAAAGAATGATCTTCATTTCCCATTCACAGTAATAAGAGAGTTCAAGATCACCTCTTCATCCTTTCCAAAATATAAAATAGAGAAAGAATCTTTTCTTCAGCCTCATGTATATGTTCTCAACCCTCATTTATCCTTTCACAGATAACACAATTTTGGAATCCCTCTGACACTTACAGTGACCGTTATGTGATAACACTCAATCTCTAGAAAAGATAGTGTCTAGAGAAGAGAAGAAACCAGGTTGTACTACAAGCTAGCACCTGGAGTAAAGCCTTTAACCAGTAAGATGACATAAAACAAAGCTATTTCAATCAGTTTTGAACTTTGAGAGCCCGAAGTAGGAAGAGACATTCTCTACACTGCTCACCTTTGTGTTGGAGGTCTCTTCCTACTGGCCTCAGGCAAGGCACCTGGCCGGCCGAGTGACTCTTGTGGGGCTGGCTTCCCGCTCCTCTCAATATACTCCTATGTGAGAACATCTCAGCAGACATTATTCACCTAAACTTCTCTAGGAGGAAACAGGAAACCAAGTTTATTCATCGTAGAACCCCAGGGTCTAGCACATAGTAAGCATTCCGTAAATCCTCGTTGAATCCCTGTGGAAGCACACATTTCATTTTACCAGGTTAAAAAAAAAATTCAAGTTCCACTCAGGATGGGGTTAAGCCAGATTTTTGCTCAACCTTTAATTAAAGACAATACATAGAAGAACTATGATTCCTAACATTCCAAAGAGTAATTATCGTAGTTTTAACTCATGCACAGATTCCTACAGATTACAGCACACTCTTATACTGGATGATGGTCCTTTCAATAAGAGCCAATCATTTAGAAGTCTAATCCAGCATGTCTTTTAGAAATGTATCCTGGTAGTATTTCAGTGCAATAAAGATTACCCTGATTTTAAGTTTGGGTAGAGCACAGGGTACCCATTAAATTCCTTTATATCCTTAGTTAAATCATTTTAATCTTAGCTTTTAAAAAAAGTATTCACTGAGGAGAAACCCCTAGAAAAGAAATATTCACTATACAAGTCAAAAATCAAGGCAACAAGAGCTAGGGATTCAGCTCAGTGGTTAGAGAGCTTGCTTTGCAAGCACAAGGCCCTGAGTTCGATCCCCAGCACCAAAAAAAAAAAGCAAACAAACAAAAAAGCAACTTCCACAAGTATACATATCTTTAAGTATCTTAAAAATATTATAATCTTTATAACTATCAGTTTAAGAAAAAAGCTGTGACACCTTTTTTTGACTTGGAAGAACAAAACAATAAATGAAATGGGACAGTCCAAATAGGTCCCCCTTTTTGTTTACCTCCCTTTCTACTGCCATTCTTAGACTTTGCAGACATTTCTAGTCTATTCTGTGGATTGCACAATTTGTACCCATATTGCAGGGTTTAACTCACATTTCATCACTGAACTTTCCAAAGTACAAAATACACAAAATTTTCTTCCAAATGGGCATGAGACAGTGTGACAAATAAAAGTTAAAAACTGAAAGGAGATATTTCTTCTATAAATACAAAAACAAAATCAATACTATACAAATAGGTTGGAAATTAAGTGTTACAATAGTAAAAATTTGTTTACTTATACAAAATCAAGAAATAAAGCTTTTATAAACGGCATTACATCATTTGTTTTTACAATAATATATATCTGTCTTATTTTAAATCATAGATATGTGATATAGCACTATAATAATATATTTTACCTCTTTATATTTACTATTCTTCTCTGATAGTGCAGAAAAATGACTTCAATTATTTACTTAAGCACAATTCATCTTTTTGGAATAGAGCAGGTTCGTAACTATTACCTTTATTGTAAAAGTAAAAACAATATTTACTAAAAAGACAAAAACACAAACGTGGAAACAAATACATCATACATAGTTGATTCTCTCAAATGCAGTGCTATATCATGACCTTGTGAAATAATTCTATTTAACATATCTATCACTACTGTACTAGGTACATTTTTATTTCATAAGGTTCCTACAGAAAATCATATCATTTTCTTAAACAATATGTATATGATATGTAAAGTATAAAATATATCATAAATATTATATTATTAAAATACAAGTACTAAATATTATTTTTAAGTATACATACATATGCGCATTATATTACATTGAGGGATAGATATGCCAATTAATCTAATAGTATATATAGAGTACTGTATATATGTATAGAGTTCAAAAGAATGTGCAATATTCATATTTTATGATTGTATCTATATATATAGAGAGAGATATGTGACTTAGTAAGTCATCATGTTTGGAGATATTAGTATTTTAGCATTTTTCTTACTGGTTTATATGAGTTCATTAAATATCAAAGCTATACAATCTTTCACATATTTTTTGCAAATATTCCCAAGGAATTTGGTTTCTACTTTTTACACCTTGTGGGTATTTTCATTTTAAGCTATGTGGTTACAGTTTTGATACACAGAACTTTGATATCATCATATCAAGGGATAGACAGTATAATCTATGGAGTTGGGATTCTGAATATTTTATCAATGTTGCAGGCCTTTCAAATGATTCAGGAAGTTTACCACTTAGTGTCAGATGAGAAAAGTGTTCAATGTTTGAAAGTCAATATTGCCAAAAGCAGGAACTTACAATATGTTGCTATGGAGCAAGCACAGTGAAATTATCTTCAAAATGAAGCAGGCAGCAGTTGGCTTGGCTTAGAATAATAGTTATCTGTATAGTGTGGTTTGCTTTGAAAATGATGGTCATGGGAGCTGCCTTTCTCTCTTGCTGGAGTCTGAGTTGATTTCATTTAGTACCACACAGATCCAATGTAGCTAATTCACCTTATCGGTATCTAGGGCTTGTTGTCCCTGAGAAATCAAATACAGTCTCAGGTGTTAAAAAAAAAAAAAGTAGGTTAAAAAGTTCATTTCCCTGGGCATGGTGGCATACACTTGTACTGACAGTACTCAGGAGGCTAATGCAGGAGGATCACTGTGAGTTTGAGGCCAGCCTGGACTACACAAGAATTCAAGGCCAGCCTAAACTACAGAGCGTGTAGAAGAGTGGTTATCACAGGCTGAGGAGGGTGGGGAAGGATGGAGAGATTTTTAAGGAGTATGGAAGTTTAACACAATAGAAGGAATAAATTCTAATGTTCTACTGCATAGTAGGGTAACTATGGCTATAATTAATTGCTATTTCAAAATAACTAGTAGAGATGATTGTGAATTACGATTTTTGCACTCCCTATGCAAAGAAATTATACATATTTGAGGTGAGAGATGTGCCAATTACCCTGATCTAACATACCCCATTATATACATGTATTGAAATATTACCCTATATGGCACAAATACGTACAGTTGTGATGTGCCATTTAAATACGATTGCATGTTAAACTGTTTTTTAAAGATAGATTGGAAAGGTGAGTAAAATATTGGAGAAATCACACATCACTCTCCCTGAACGAGGGGCAGTTTGCCTCACCAGATGATCGGAGAAGGCCCCTGGACACTGATGTGTAGACTCCAGATGGCGCTGGCAAGGGACACCTGGACTCCTGTTCCTCCATCACATTCTTCTGCCTCTGATACTTGTCTTCCAACCAGGCCTTAGTGATTTCTATCAGCTTTACAAAATAAAGGTAAATCTGCACCACACTTGATACTTTAGAATATGATCCTGTCATAAACCAAATAAGAGGTATTATAAATAAAATTTGGAGTACACGAAACAGTTCTTTGTAGGGCATGAAACTGAGGCCATGCCTAACAGGAAGTCTAACAGAACAGATTGCCTGCTGCTTCCACTGCTGTGCTTTTGCCAAATAAGGCAAAATCCACAACACGAAGTATCCAGGAAAGACCTGGACCGACTTGGATGCTTATTGTAAATATTTACTTCCTAAGTTTACATCATACTTCTAGCCTCAGATTTATATTTCGCTCGCACAAAGTAACCAGCTGAATAATATAAAATACAATTGATTTTTAACAGATGGGCTTTAACGAATTTCTTGAATTGTAAATTGGTTTATACAAATTTCCTTGTAAAATATAATTGATAATGAGGGGAAAACCATGAAGCCATATTGGGTTTGAGTATAGAGTAGCTGCATAGGCTCATTCAGTAGCTTACATTCGTTCAGCTTTACACCATCCATGAAGGACTAATGAACAAACTTACATCATAGCATATAAGATGTGCATTTAAGAGATATAAAATTTTTGATCTGTTACTGTTAATAGGTAGTGTGTCTATGTGGTCAGTGAGGAAACAAAAACAATGTAAGAGACAGAGAAGGGTTATAAAAGTTATATTTTAAACATTTCAATTGCATGTGACTGAGGTTTATAACATTTATTTTATTTTATTTATTTATTTATTTTGGTGCCGAGGATCGAACTCAGGGCCTTGCACTTGTTAGGCAAGTACTCTAACCACTGAGCTAAATCCAGACCTATAACATTTATTTTAAAAGTGTGCAGTAGCAGATACACAAATAGATTACTGTATCTATAATTAACCACTTGTGTACTGTTTCATAGATGGCATAGCATAATCAAGACAAAAGAATTACTGAAGTATCAAAAATAGTACCAAAAAAAATCTGTTTCCTAAGAAGATATTTTCCCCCTGAAGAACATTTCTGGAACTTACCTATCTTTTCAAACATGAAAGTATAAAATAAATGTTAAAATTAAAATTCTACTTCTGAAAATGCGTTACAACTCGCTGAAAGTAATGATTCAGTCACTGAAATAGATGCGTCTAAGGGTATGTGAGTATAATTATGTACCACAGGTAGTAAATGTCATGTTATGTTTCAGTGATTTTATGGATATCAAACTCATCTGTATGCTATTTCTAATAGCAATTTTATGACTAAACTAATAAATATAGGAAACTGTTCTGATTTTAATAATACATGGTTTCTTACGGTGGTAGTTTATTTTGGCTAATGTAAAATGATAAATCTAAAGGCTGAGGTTAAAGCAGCCCTGGAAAAATAACTTAAAACATTAAATGCAATTCTTGTCCTAGGTCTTCCTAAAGTCATTATTGCATTTTTTTGAGAGTATACTTTAGGGGCTTCTTTTCCACTTCAAAGTTAAAGCCATTAAATGTACTGTTCCATGTAATAAATTAATAAACAAGGATAGATTAACCAAATGATATGGAGCATTACCTTCTTCCAGTTCCTCTCATTCTCATCTCGCTCATTGTTGTTTCTCTCTTGGGAAGTGGTGAAAAGTTCTACTTAAAGTTAGATTGAATAAAGTGCTTGGTAAGATATTTCAGGATCCCAGAAGTGTGGTATGTGGAGGAGAGAGGAAAATAGATTTTTTTTTCCCCCTAGATCCTTTAAATACATTGGCATATGAGCAGCTTTGTGGAGTATGGCTGCCAGAATAACACTGGCAGTGATAAAGCTTCCATGAGAGCTGCAAAAGCAACCGGGCATGATTTCTCTAAATATCAGCTATCTTACATGTCTCCGTGAACTCTAAGTTGGACCTTCATTGTGAGCTTTGATTTTTACTTGAGGCAGTATCGCGGACTTTGTTATATGCCAAGGAGAAAGATAACAACAGCAGCCTCTTCTGAACTGCACTTCTTTGTGGATAAAACTCTTCCTGGGGGTGCTGCCCTGGCACTTCCGGCAGGAGGGGCTTCACTATAATTCGGGGAGCTACCCACCCCCTCCACGCCTGGGATGAGATGTAACAACACACAGGAGCATTGCTGAGATGGCAGTGGGCCCAGTGAATGATTGCAGTAGGTCAACAGATACTGGTAGGACTGTCCCGGGCGCGCCCACAGTCGCTCACCTGCAGTCGCCCATTGACACACAACACGTTTTCTGAACAGCATAACATTTCCATCAGCTTGAAAATATACCATAATTCAATCACACCACTTCGTTCTTTACAAGCAGATGTAGTCTGTGGGTTAGTGGACTTTGGAATTTGAGAGTAGAAGGGTTTAAGATAATGCTTCAAATTCTTCAATTTAAGATAAAATTTCTAAAAAGCTATTAAACTGATCATAATTATTTTCACATATAATTCAAAGTTTATCTACATATTGCCAACTAGATTATTTTTGCTTTTCGTTTTTGTGGTACTAAGGATTGAATCCATAGTCTTGGCACTGAGTGACATCCTGGCCCTTTTATGTTTTCTGAGTCAGGGTCTTGCTGAGTTGCTTAGTTGTCTGGACTAGACTCCAACTTGTGATTCTCTTGCTTCAGCCTCCCAGAGTGCTGGTATTGCAGACATATACCACTGTGGCAAACTTAGATTCTTTTTTCCTACCTCTGTGTGAACTTCCGTGAACACTCAAACTCCATGTTTGCTTGCCTTTTCGAGAATCCTTTGTCTAAAGTGTTATCTAAGGAGCAAATTCCCATGAATGCACACAGAAAAAGCAAGTTCAAAGATCAATTGAATACCGATGATGGTGTTGTCATGAGTGAAATGCATCCTTTTGACAAGTAAAAATGTTAAATCGCCTTGCATTTTAAAAATATATAAAAATCATTAAACCATGAAATGAGGTCTTATTGTATCTTAGATGAGAAGGCATCATCTTGACATTTTTTAATACAATTGTCTTCAAAAGCTACTCTATTTTTGGTATCTTCTTATAAAATACAGCACATCAATAATTGATTCACTTAATGTGTTAATTGTTACAAAAGTGTTCTCAAGTCCACCCATCCAACAAATACTTATTGAACACTTACAATATGGAGAACAGGAAGAACAGGAATATAGAGGATGTTATATTTATATGTTTTCAGCATTCAGGGAGTTTCAATTCTATAATAGAGTGACATAAAAGGAAATTAACAAATTAATACAAAAATTAGTACTGGCAAATTAAAAGGAATCAAATCTAGTGATATATAACATCAAGTACTTGAGTCAATGTAAGCTTTGTTTAAGAAATAAGGCTTAACTTGGCTAGGAAAAAACAATTTAATCCTGTCCTCAAAATAATTATGCCCCATTCTAATTTTTATCATTTTATTCTCTATCATTCTTAATATCTCCACAGCATCTAGTTTCCTACCTGTTGATTAAGAATACAAAGACTTCACATTCTTGGAATTTTGTCCAACTCCACAAATGTCCTCCCATATAGCTGAATACTTCTATAATGCCAGCGTATAAGGCAAGGAGATCTATACATCTTCCATTTTAAAAAGTGAACAAGACAAAATTGGAAATGTATTTTTTTTAATAGATTTTAGATTTTTTTTAAAAAGAAACTTGAAACTAGTTCATCCAAATAAACCAATGGGATAGAGAATCCAACAAATGACCCAACAAGTTATAACTGGTTACTTGAACTGCATCTATGCTTACACCAAAAAATGACCTGGAAACACTCTGTTTCTTGGATAGTGCTGGGGCTGTTGCTACCATATGAAAGGGTAATGCTTATATTTCTATGTTTAGCCATATATAAAATAATTCCAAATGGATCATACATAAATATGATCAGTAAAACAAAGATTCCTGGAAGAAAAGAAAACAAATACCTTTGTGATCTTATAGCAGGCAAAGATTTCTTAGCAAGAAACAAAATGTACTAACTATTCATGTACTAATCATTGACAAAAATACTATATTTAAACTGGCAATTTCTGATTCCTTCAAAGACACCATTAAGATAAAAGGCAGACCACAGAGTGGGAATGTATAACAGCAATGTATATACCACTAAAACTAGAATATATAAATTGCTCCTACAAATTAAAGAATGGCAGAAAAGTCAGTAAAATTGTCCAAACCTTGTATAGACACTTCATACAAAAAGGAGTTCAAAATGGCCAATCGACATCAAAGAAGGTGCTGAACTTCATAAGTCATTATGTAAATAAGCATTAAAATTGCATGCAGTACCAACATACCCATATCAGATCGGTTCAAATTTAAAAATACAGTGACACAATCTCAACCATTACCAAGAACTTGGAGTAATTTGAATTATCAAGTATCATGTATGTCTCTGTATAATCACTTTGGAAAACATTTTGCAATATCCAGTAAGGCAGAACATATATGTTAACTTATAACCAATAACTTTGTGGTCATATATTTTCCTAAAGTAGTGAATATATATGCTTACCGAAGACATACATAAAATGTTCATCCTTGTATTGTTCTTAACAAGCAAATTTGGAAGCAAATATTCCTCCTCTTTAAAATGCATAAAGTCTGACACATTCAAATAATTGAATATTATATAGCAGGGATCAGTAAACCCTAACCTATAAGTAATTTCTGGCCCAAGTCCTGTTCTATGTATGACTTGCAAAGTAATAATACCTTTTACATATGTAATGGTTTGTAAAACACACACATAATGTGCCACAAATCTGTATGTACCCTTCAAAACATGAAATATTTATTTACTTTAAAGAAAAATTTAAAGAAAATATTTATTTACTTTTGTTACACAGAAATGAGTAAAAGCAGCCACAATTATGCACAAGAGTAACATAATAGCATAAACATAAATGACACACACTGCTGAGAAAAAGGTAATGGACATAAAGAAGAATAATTGCATAAAAGAATATTTATTTATATATAGAGATAAGCAATATAATATTCAAAGAGGAAGATTTTTAAAGTGCTGCCAAATGACACAAACACATCCTAAGATCTCAGCATAGAGGAATATACACAAGAATGGATGGTGGTTTCCTCTCTGTGTGAGATGATAAGTGCTTTCAGTTTATTATTGCTTTTGTTTGTTTATTAGTATGTCCTGATACTTTTTAAGAAAAATGTTTAGAGAAAGAAGGAGATCTATACTAAAATATGCAGCATTTTAAGTACATTTGCAAAACTTGGCAATAGCTGATGTCAGTCTGAAAGGGTTTGAAGATATACAGAAAAATCTATTAGTATCCACAGCTGTAGGAGACTTCTAGTTAAGTCTCACAGTATAAGATCCCAACCTCACAGAGATCTAAAGGTTTGCAGTATCAAAGGTGTCACACTGACATTGCCACCACTCTTCATTTATAAGCATCATAAACCCCTGGGGGTGATAGATGACTTCCCTCTCTTGCTGATAAAGAGAAGTTGACATTGCTTTATTATCTCCTCAAGGTTAAAAATCAATGGTTTACCCGTGAAAACATCTGTTTGTAAGCTTGTCTTTGCTTCTCTCAGGGGCCATATTTACATGCTGAGTTTTAAGCATGCCAAAATGAGAAGCTTAAGTTTCATTTGGCCCATTTTCTTTTTAAAGATACCAGAATGGCTCTGTATGAGAAAATGGGAAAAATGAACAGCAATGTAAGTTCCACTCATCCATTTGTAATGAGAACAAGTTGGATTTCTGCTGTTATAAATTAATGACTAGCATCACTAAGCAGGTGACTAGAGACAGGAGTATTGATTTTAGATCAAGTGATGGATGTAGAATAAATTCTGGCCAAGGAAATTCATATAATGAAAACATTGTTGTGGTGGTAGTCTCTCATGGATTATTAGAGTCTCTCAACTCACCTTCTGCCCCTGTCGTTTTTTCCTTCAAGTCTACTGCCAAGCTAGCATCCACAGTCATCGTACTGAAGAGAAGATGAGATCACCTAATATGTTTCTTATATTCTTCTGTGTTTTCTCATTTTATTTGGAGACAAATTCTAAGTTAGTACTCCAGCCCTCAAGACTGTATCAAAGTACCACCTTTTACTCCTCTGCAATATTTCTTGAGCAAGCAAACTGTCACAGATTCTACCATGCATTTAAATGTTATTTTTAATTCTTTGCAGCTTTATACATCATCTAAAGCAATAACTTCATTCTACATTGGCAAGATATCTCTTAATTTTTCAGCTTACCCACGTAACAGCTACTAAGACCATGCTTAGTGAATTAGCCATGCTTAAAGATCATTTTCTTCTAAATGACGCTGTACCATGAGGAAGAATAAGAATTACATATCCATAAAATATTTAATATAGAAAGTTTAGGGCAATGCATGCTGGTTTTTAAAACCTGTGATCTCTATGCTGAAATGATACTAAAAAGCAGTATTGAAAACAACCACAAATACCTACGTCATTTCAATTACGTACAAGAAACAGAGGGAAAATGTTGTACATGTAATTTTTGGAGGTAAATAATCAATGTACTGGTTGATCAGATCAAACACTTCCAGATAATATGTTCAAGGAAGCATAATGATCTAATGAAAGAGACCAGTAGAGCACGAGTCTAAGAATTCTTATAACATATTCAGTTTCCCTTCCCAGGACTTCATACCTTTGAAAACAGATAGGACAAGGGTTTGATTAATGGTTAATATAGTTTACTCTCAATCAGAGGACTTATGAAAACAAAAGTGTGTCTTCAGGTTCATTTGTATTTAATGATACATTTAAAGAATATTTGTGGAAAACCCCAACGCATATGTGACTTGCCTTTTGGAGCTAAAACTCTACTTATCATTCAGAGCATGGTGTTTAGGATTTCAGACTCTGGGTTAGGTCATTTTGGGTGCAAGTCCATCTCTCAGATTTACAGATCAGAAGCTTTGGGTTGTGGTTTAACCTCTCATTCTCTCTGTTTCCTCCTTGCAAATGCTGATAACGATAGTTTCAATCTAATACAAATGAAACATGTATTTTGTAAGAGTACAATAAACATTATATATTGCCTTTTTTTTAGTATTTTTACTAGAATTTCTTTTTTTATTTTATTTTAATGGTACATTTTAGATGTACATATTGATAACATTCATCATAGGGGATTTGTACCTGTACATGACATATCTTGTTGCTTCTTTTTTTTCCCATTCCCCTCCCCTCACCCCCTCCTCCCTGTCTACAAAAGCTTTGTTTCCATTTTTCCTTCCATTTCTTATTTCTCTTTTCCTCTGTTCCTTTCCCCCTCCCTTGTCCTCTTTCCCATTTGGACATTTTCTTCCCTTTCCCAATATATTACATTTTGGTCTTTATATACACTTCAGTTTCTCACACCAGAGAAACTATAAGGTGTTTAAACATGTGTGTCCAATTTATTTCAGTTAAGAGTATGGTCTCAAGATGCATCCATTTACCTAGGAATATCTCAAGCTTATCATTCTTTATGGCAGAGTAGTGCTCCATTGTATAAAAAAACCACATTTTCTTTATCCATTCTGCTGCTGATGGACATTTGGGCTGCTTCTAAGATTTAGCTATTACAAACTGTATGCTATAAACATGGGTGTGCATATATCACTGCGGTATAATGATTTTAATTCTTTTGGGAGATACCAAGAAGGGGAATAGCTGGGTCAAATGGAATATCTAGTTCTAGTTCCCTGAGGAATCTCCACACTGATTTCCAGAGTGATTGCACCAGTCTACACTCCCACCAACAGTGGAGAAGGGTTCCTTTTTCTCCACAGCCCCTCCAGCATTTGTTATTGGCTGATTTGTTGATATTGCCTTTTTTTTTTTAACTACAAACTACTTCTCCCATTTTAATCTACAAATTTAGATAAATTAGACAAATAGCTTATTTTCTATTAGATTTTCCTATATGGGATATGAGAATTTGAAAATTTGTATATTTTCTAAAGATTCAGTACAGTTAAACTCAGCAGCACTCATTCATTCGTTTGTGAATTAATCAATGCATTTTCCATATTGACGTGGCTTGGAAGAGAAACCGAGGGAAAGGCATTGTTTTTAATCTCCCAGAAGTCAACCCCATTCTAAGGATTTAAACTGGGGCAACTATTTGGAGGTAACCCCAGGAAACTCCAAGAGGAGAGAAGCAAAGAAAGAAAGGGAGGTGACTATGGGAATCATAAAAGAATTGCACTGGTGAAACCTGGGTCAGTACAGAACAAAGTTCACTCATTCCATGGAAAAGGTGAGCGTGCAGGAGCACTTACACACCAGTACCCAGTAGTCGTTGGTCAGGAGCCACTCAAGCGCAGCAGCCATGCCTTGGCACTTGCAGTGTGACTCAGAAAAACATCAAATTCATGGGACTGGAGAGCATCTTCAGACAGAATCACAGATTCTGACAAGAAGAAATACCATTCCCGACCACACTGGTACTAAGTGCCAAGGCGCTACGAGCAGGGCACTGGAAGCATCTAGCAGCATCCGCTCCAGTGTACAGAGGAGGAAGAAAGGTCAGAAGTGGAATAGCTTTTGTAAATTTTAGGACAACATAAAACAGTGTGGAATGGTAGAAAATTAAACTTAAAATGTTAATCCTGGAATAATTTGAGGAAAGGAGATTTGAGGGTAATTTAGATTTTTAAATCCCCCCTAAGAATGAAAAAATAAAACCATGACAATCATAGAACCAAATAGAAAAGTAACAGAAATCGCAAAAGAATAATATGAGTTTCCAAAGACATTTAGTGCTATCCCAATTCCTCACATAATGATGAATTTTATGGCCCCATAATTCTTATTTATTAAAATTTTTGTGTTTCAACAGCTCCAATGAGATGCAACTTTTTGTTTTTATGTTGGTCCAGGGAGCATTAGAGGACACCATACTCATATAACATATTAAGCACACTATCACTTGCACATCAAACGCTAATAAATCCCTGCATCTTGTGATTTAAAATGAATGCAAGGTCCTGAAAGGTGCGAATGCACTGCAGCCCTAAATTTTCAAGTGTTAAACTCTGTTTCTGTACAACTTGTAAAGACTTTGAACATTAAGTTTTAACTAGGTTGCTTGATAAAGTATCATTCATGTTAACTTTTTGTAGATCTTTTTCTTTAACTGACCCAGACAAAAAGAACAAATGGATTAACATTTTAAAAAATCAAGCAATTGTAGCAGGTAGGATATAATGCTCCAAAATACATAGTCATAACGTAGAGGTAAAGCCTTTAAGAGTCCCAGCTTTGAGGTTAGTTTGGACACTTTGTTTCTGCCATGAAAAGAAGGTTATGAGACAACAACTGGGCTACTAGATAAATATGCTTCATGAACATTAAAATATTAAAGAGCAAAAACGAGAGTGAAATATTGTCCGGTCAAGTAATGAGAGAGAAAACCTAAATCTAGAGAACTAAGTGGGACATCATAGCACCTAAATTCTTTCTAAGGCATAATTGCATCTGAAGAAAACCGTGCGTGTTTAATATATACAGTTCGATGAGCTCGAATATTGACATACATCCGTGATACCATCACGGTAATCAAAGTCAGAAATGCATCTATCACCTCCAAAGTTTTCCTTGTGCTCTTTCGTGGTTTTTGTTTTTATAGCAAGGACACTTGGCATGAAGCCTACCTTCTCAAATTTTTAATTGCACAGTTCTGTATTGTTAACCATAAGCATTCTATTGTACAGCATATCTCTAAGATTTATTCTTCTTGGATAACTATATTATGCAGCGACCCCCAGTGAGCTCCTTCTTCAAAGCTTGGAAACCACCATTCTATTCTGTGTGTCACTAAGTCCAACTGTTGAGCCACCGTATAGTGCCTTTCTACCTGTGACTATTTTATATCCCTTAGCATCGTGCCTCTCAGTTTTATACCTGATGTCACTAAGGGACTTCTTTCTGAATACTATTGTACTGTATAAGATATCACAGTTTCTTTACCCATTTATTCATTGGCTGGTTTGGGTTGTTTTTACAAATTGATTGTCGTGAATAATGCTGCACTTAACACAAGAATGCAGATACCTTTCAAGATACTAATTTCAATGCTTTTACATGTATATCTACAAGTCTAATTGCTGAAACACCTAGTAATTCTATTTTTAAATTTTGAGTAACCTCAGTACTGTATATAATAGTGATTACACTGATTTACATTTACACTAATGGCGAATATTGGTTGTAATTACTCCACATTCTCAGCAACATCTGTCATCTTTTTAATAACATATATGAGCTATCGCTTCATGTATTTCCCTGATGATTAGGGATGGTTAATATCTTTTAATATACCTGGTGTTCTTTTGCATATATTTATGGAAAAAAAGGCTATTCAGGTATGGTGCTTGCTTTTAAAATTTGTGGATGGATCTTTTTTTTAAATTGAGTTGTAGGAATGTCTTATATGAGGAATGTCATATTTTGGACATTAACTCTTACCAGATAAGTAGTTTTAAAATATATTTTCTTATTCCATAAGTTGTCTTTTCACTTTGTTGATTTCTTTTCTTTGCTGTACCAAAACAGTTTTGTTTGATGATGCCCTACTTGTCTGTTTTCGAATTACTTACCTATTATTTTAGCATGATAACCAGGAAACAGGTTCTCAAGACCACCATCGAGATTTCTCCTTATGTTCTATTTTAGGAATTTTACAGTTTCAGATATTGCATTTAAATCTTTAATCCTTTTTCAGTTGATTTTGTGCGTGGTGTAAGGGCTCAATTTCATTCTTTGAATATGGATGTTCAGTGCTCCAAGCATTATTTTTTGCCTGCTTTTTTGAGACAGAGATTCACTATGTAGTTATGGCTGACCCTGAACTCACTATCTAGCCCAGACTGTCCTCAAATTCCTGACAATCCTCCTGCCTCAGCCTCCTGAGTGCTGAGATTTCAGGCATGCATCACCACACTCAGCTGCACTATTTTTGAAAACACTATCCTTTCCCTGCTGTTTACTCTTAACACACATTTTTTAATATTTTTTATTAGTACCTAACTCTCACATTCATCACGGGGTATTTATACATGCACATAACTATTTTAATTCTTTTTTTTCCATTCCCTTCTCCTGCCCTCCTTCCAAACCTTCTTCCCTTACCCGTTCACAAAGGCTCTACTTCCTTCTCTGAAGATCAGTTGACTCTACAGACATCAGTTTAGATTTCGGGACTCTCTATTCAGTCCCGCTGGTCTACACTTTTTCCTTTATGAGACACAGGGTGACTCAACATTTGTTAATCAATAAATACGTATACTACCTTAATAGAATGAAATTAATTAAAAGAATGTCATCTCAGCAGATACACAAAACACACTTGAAAAGCTCCAACACCATAATGACAAGAAACAACAGCTGAGTAGAAAAGGAATGTACCTCAACACAATAAAAGCCACATACCACATACCACAAACCTACAGGTAACATCATACTCTATTACAAGGAACTCACAGCTTTTCATCTTACCCTGAGAATAAGACAAAAATGCCCACTTGCATCACTTCTATTCAACATAGGACTGAAGGGTCAGCCAGAGTCATTAAGCAGGAAAAGAAGTTGAAGACACTTGA
Organism: Hystrix cristata; assembly: GCA_004026905.1. Classification (NCBI taxonomy): domain Eukaryota; kingdom Metazoa; phylum Chordata; class Mammalia; order Rodentia; family Hystricidae; genus Hystrix; species Hystrix cristata. The sequence goes on along the minus strand of PVJO010005757.1, from coordinate 35,714 downwards.
ACTGGAAAGAAAAAAGTAAAATAGCATCTCTTTGAAGATATGAGGTTATATATTTAGATAGATAGATAGATGTGTGTGTGTGTGTGTGTTTGTGTACAATTCTTGATAATTCACCAAACAACTTTATGAACCAATAAATGAATTCAGTAAAGTTTCAGGATACAAAGTCAACATATATGCAGAAATCAGTTCATTTCTACAAACTAATAATGAAATATCCAAAAGTGAATGAAAACGATGCAACTTATAATAGAATCAAAAAGACTAAGATATTTAGGAATAAACTAAAAAAGTAAAGGTTTGTACCCTGATAACTGCAAAACATTACTGCAAGAAAATAAAGACAAAAATAACTGGAAAGACATTCTGTATCCATGGATTAGGAGACTTAATAGTAGTAAAGTATAATACTCTCCAAAGTTTCCTGCTGATTCAGTGCTATTCTCATCAAAACACCAAAAGTATTATTTTTAGAAACACAAATAACACTCCTAAAATTCACATAGAAGCACGAAAGACTTAGAATAGCCAAAGCGATTTCAAGGAAGAAGCAAAAAGCTGAAATCATCACACCTCATTATTTTAGGGTATATTTAACTACAGAGCATAGAAAATGTTATGTAGCATAGCACATATATACTACTTACTCATTACAGAAGCTACTTATACTTTTGGACTTAGTTTCCTCACTTAAAAATCAGGATAAACCTCTAGCTGAGTAGGATTTTCAGAAGGATTGAATAAGAAAATGTACAGAACTACTTTTACATTGACTGTCACATGGTAACAGCTCAAAAAGGGTCACACGATATTTGCAAATTCATTAATGGTGGAACAAACAAGAAAGGCAGGTACTGTAGCAATTTTATATTAATAGGATAACAAAGAACATATATAGGAATAGATGACAGACTTCTAAAAAATGCCCTTCACACAGAGGATCTGGTGACAGAGGAATCACTAGCAAACTCCAGTTGCACCAGATTCCATTCACCGTTTCTTCTCTGAGGAAGCTGAAGTCGGAATTGCCCCAGAAAGGTGGCGGCGATGAGAGTGAAACATGTATTCAGGAGACTCCACAGAGCGTTGCAGCATATGCTCACCACACACACTGAGGAAAGGGGTATTCTGTCTGGGGACATCTGCAACAAAGAGTTCGGAGCACAGCATCTGTGTGAGAACTTACGGACCTTGGCTCAGTGCAAGTGCTCGTTCATTTGGCTGCTTTGCTGAGTGACCGAAGCCTCTTCATTAGTGCTTGTGAATGGTCAAAGGCCTGTCCTGGGTTCGAGGCTACAGGGGAAAGTACACATGCAGCTGGTCAGAGCTGTCAAGGTGCTCCGTGTTTCTCAGTCTGCACAAGAGAAAGAGCAGGGCAACTGGGTAATCTACACTCTCTCGCTCAAAACAACTCTCCTTCTCTCAATAGAGTCTACAAGTAGCAGGCAGGATCTCATCAGTTCAAAACATTTATAAGAAAAAGTCAACAAAGAGCCTAAAGCCCAACATCACAGAAGACATACGAGATGATCACGGAGAAGAAGGAATCTCAAAACGACCTAATTTTAAGCGACGTTAGTTAATAGGTTAATAGACATCATGTAAATGAGTGTCTGAGGGACCACCAATAGCACTACATGGGAAAAGACATCGAAAAAAATAGGCAAGCCAGGCATGGTGGCACCAGCCTGTCGTCCCAACACTGGGGAAACTGAGGCAGCAGAGTCACTGTGAGTGTGAGGTCAGCCCGAGTCACATAGTGGGTTCAAGGCCGACCTGAAATACATAGCTTGATTTTGTCTCAAAAACAAAACAAAATGCAACAAAATAAAAAAGGTGGGCAAGTACAGATACCTTGTACCATTAAAACATCAGCTTCAGGGCCTATAAAGTAAATATTGAAACACATTTAGTTTCCTAATAGCCTATTCTCCTGTATTAAAGTTGCTTATGTACATATTTGTCTATTTGCCATGTCTATGAACTCTTGGCAAACATGCACTGGGTCTGTAGTATAATCAGTTCCCAAGAGAAACCAGTAGGAACCAACCTTTTCTTTTAAACAATCAGTAGCTAAAACAGGCAATAGTGTGAAAAATATTTAGATGACATGTTAATTTAAAAAGCAATATACAAAATAGTACAGCATGATAACAATAATGGGGGTGTGTGTGTATACACACACACACACACACACACACACATAAATGGGAACATTTACTACAATCGTGGCAATGGTTATCAACGACCGTACTTACATTCTAAAATTGGAATTTGTCCCATTTTCGTGTTCCTCTAATTTTAAGATGTTCTCAAAAGAGTGTATTTTTTTATATAGAAAAATAAGAAAATATACTAATACCTTTTTGATAGTTTCTAATAGAGACGATCTCATTAAAAAACTGCATTATGTTTAGTACTGATATATTGTTATGTCTCATTTTAATTTCAAATCAATAACTATTAAATTAGTTACTAGTTCAGAGAAGGGTAAACGAGATTTCTTTCTTTAAATAATTTTAGAGAATAAAATGTTTGTATATAAAAGATGATTAAAATGTATGGCGAATGCTTAAATTAAAAAAAAAAATTACGGTAAAAGATACATTACCAAGAATGATGGGATGAACATGTTCTAAATGAAGGGGGAATATTTTGGATATTTTGAGAGCTGTTAATAGCAAAGTGTTTTTTACCTTAATAAATTTTTAAATGTAAATATTTACCATATTTTTATTACTACTCATTAAACATTATCGTATGTCCTCATCCACCTTATTCACCAGATCAGGCACCACGTGACTTCTGGCCCTTCCCTGAAGTTAAAATGACCATGAAAAGTAAATAGTTTAAATCAATTCATGGCATCTAGGCACAACTAAATACGCTCCTAAGAAAGGCTCTCCAGCTCTGCTTTAGAAAGCGGCAAGAGTCCTCCGCCGTGCCATCCCACAGTGGAGCCAGCTGATGATGGACCGGAGCCTCCCTCCACAAACTGTGTGTAAAGTCTTTCATTGTGAGGAACACAGAAGGATATAGCGGGTCGATGGATAAATTTCCACCCTGCCCTCACCTTGTGGAAAATGAAACCAGAGGAGACGTCCTGGAGCTAGCACTTACTTATCCCTTCCAGACTGATCCACTAGTTTTCCGAGGGAGGCCTTACTTTTCTGTCCATTTTTCTGAGCTGAGGACCAAGGGAGTACATTTCCCTCCTAGCATGAGGAAATCTGGAGAGGCAGCCTATCTTTGTGAGGTAAGTGCTCTACCACTGAGCTAAATTCCCAACCCTGTGAGGCAGCCTATCTTTAAAAGAAAATGTTTTCCAGTTTGTAATAGCTAAATCTTGGAAACAGCCCAAATGCCCATCAACAGTAGAATGGATAAAGAAAATGTGGGATTTTTTGTACAATGGAGTACTGCTCTGCCATAAAGACTGATGAGCTTGAGATATTTCTAGGCAAATGGATGCATCCTGAGACCATACTCTTAAGAGGAATGAATCAGACATATATGTTTAAATTCCACATTGTTTCTCTGGTGTGAGAAACTGAAAGTGTAAATGAAGACTGAAATTTATTATATTGGGAAAGAGAAGATATTGTCCAAATGGGAAAGGGAACAAGGGAGGGGGAAGGAACAGAGGGACAAGAGAAATAAGAAATGGAAGGAAAAAATGGAAACAAAGCTTTTATAAATAAGGAGGGAGGAGGGGCTGAGGGGAGGGGAGGGGAATGGGAAAAAAAGAAGCAACAAGATATATCATGTACAGGTACAAATCCCCTATGATGAATGTTATCACTATGTGTATCTAAAATGTACCATTCAAATAAAACTTAAAAAAATAAAAAAAATTTAAAAAAAAGAAAGTGGCAAGAACAATAGGATAAATGTGTTCAAAGGAAGGGGAAGTATTTTTAGACGGGTCAATGACAGTGTGTCTTTTACCGTAATTTTTTTTTTAATTAAACATTCAGCATATATTTATTTTTAATTACTTTTATTGGTACACTCTACATATACATAACGATCACATTCATCACAGGGAATTTGTACCTGTACATAATATATCTTGAATCTTCTTTTTTCCTTAATCTCCTCCCCTCCTTTCTACTCCTCTTTCCCTCCTTCTTCACAAAAGCTTTTTTTTTCCCCATTTTTTCCTTCTATTTTCTTTTTTATTTGTTTGTTTTCCCTTCTTTCCTTTCTTCCTCCCTCCTCTATTATTCCCCTTCTCATTTGAACATTTTCTTCCTATTTCCTAATATCTATTCTACATTTTGGCCTTTATTTACTTTTGGTTTCTCTGTGGAAGGCAATTACAATAAATATATACACAGTAAATATTGGCTACTTGCTTGACCAGAGACTTAAAAGAAACTTGAGTTTGGGAAGATGAAAAATAAGGTATTTATACAGACAAGAAAATGCATTTTCATTAACACAAAAGTGGAGATAACACAGACCATGTGAAAACTAGTGGATATTAGTGACAATACTGAAGGCTGAAGAAAGACATTACTACTGTCTAATATTTTTTATTGACAGTTCCTACTTATTTCACTACTTCAGTAGGAGAGAGGGGACTACCTTCAAAACTTATTTTTCAAAATTTTGTGTTACTTGAATTAGATGCCCATTAAGGAGACAAAGAACGAGTACCTGTATTTTTAATTTTAAGCTAATCATTTTACTTTATTAGGTCCTATTTTTTTCAAGATAGAACATTATATCCTATTTTTGACACTTAATACAAACATATTTGTCAAACTCTGACTGTAGGGAACATCAAATTCTGATTATAAACTTAAACCAGTTTTATTTTTTACCTCAAGTATTCTCTGTAATTACGCCACCCACACAGAATGAACAGAAACGCTCTTGGATACAAATGGTACATTATTTGCAAGAAGAAAAAACAAAAGAGTCCAAAAATATTCTCAAATTTACAAAACCTATCTTTTTAAAATTTGATTTACATATCAAAATTGCCATCATCTGTGCCTTTCAAACAAGTTATTCTTAAATTCCTTTGCTACCAACCAGGCATCTTAATATGTAAAGTTTACTTAGAAAAAAAATCCCATAATTAACTAGTTCAAACCCCCTAGTGAGGTAATTAAAGTCATCTTCATCAATTGTGCCTGCTGTTTATCTAGTCACCTTCCTGTGTCATTGATAACTCAGAGACCAAATGTGCAGCAAATGCTGTCATTCTTTGGACAAAAGGCAGGGAAGGGGATAAAAGCTCGTCATCTTCTGCAACAGACACCAGGACAAGCCCGTGTTCTACATAGACCTTTAATATTTTAAGTACAAAAGTATTGCTAATTCCTTCAGTCTATTTTATAGTTTCTTTTTCACAAAATCTGAACTCCCACTTTTGTTAACAATTTCAGCATTTCTGCTGATGTTATCTCCTTAAGTTGTAAATTATTTCTTGGGACTTAGTTAATACAATTTCAAAGACAGGGGCTCACTAAGTAATAATTTAATGCTTTAGAAAATACCAAAGACATTTGGTCTTGGACGTGGGATCCTCCTGCCTCAGCCTCCCAAATTTTGGAATTTCAGGCATGTGCTACTACTCCTCACACAAACGTATGTTCTTAGTTTGAGCAGGAATATAATTTATATACAAGAATCATTAGAAATATTTTATAACAGTAACTAAGCTATACTTTCACAAACAAGTAAACATAAACAGAAATGGTTTTTCACTAGCTATTCTGTTTCAAATTTAAGCAGTTAAATTTTTACTTTTCTTCTTACTAAATATTTTAGCATTTTTTGAGAAAGTGTTTCACTAACACTTTAAAGGAAAATAGGAACAATAGTGGTTTAGCACATTAAACCTATAAAATACTTGTACATATGCTAGCTTTTATTCACTTTAAAAATCCCATGGTTTGCTAGAGCCAACAGGCTGTTTTCCTTTCTTAGAGAAAATACGAGACTTATACAGGCTAAACAATTTCCCACAACTATTACCAAGTTACAAGGATTACTTTTACTTTGTTAGCTACTATAGGACAGTGCCTATCAAAATGTTTTAGCACATAGTAGGTACTCAATATAAGATCTAAACGCATAAGGTAAATTACCTAATAATTAAAGTATGCTATTGTGGTGTACTTTAGAAAACACCAAAAGCATTTGTGAAGAAAATTCTTTCAAAAGACCACCAGTGAAGCTTTTAAAATGGCTTTGGAAATACTTTCAAGGAACTAATCCTTTCTAAGGTCAAGACTTTTATTGGAGTAATTTACTGAACCAATGACAGTCCTGCACACTTTCTAACAACTTAATATTGGTGCAAATAGAATCTGTTTCTCGTAAGATTCACCTGACATCAAAACTTGTATGGAACACTTCTTTTCCATTGCAAAATTCAGTAATGCAAACTGGAATTGCAGAAAAAGGTAGATGAAGGAGAATAAAGCCCTGGAGACCCCAAACGCTTCTGATGCTAGTTTTAGAATGGTTCCTAGACTGGAGTGGTTTGTGAGTCACAGAGCAAGGAGCAGAATGCTGGGGAGGGTCTTCCCCGGAGAGAACGCCCAGGCTCAACACCGCAACCAAAAGAATCATCCCAAAGTCAGTACACAGAGATAATTGTCAAGGCAGGAGTCACCTTGCTTGTGATGAGTACAGTTAGCTTATGATCTCAGATTTTGACATTAAACCTCCCACCATGGTCTAACTAGGATAATAAATATGTCTATGCAAAAGATCTATCTTTCCCAAGAACGAGAGTACATCCCGAAATCACCCACTCTCATGGGGTCTAGCTGCTGTTATCAGCTAACTAGGTAGAACTCAAGGTAAATTGCTCATAGGGAAGCGGATGGTGGAAAACGGTGGATGCCTTTATTACAGATATAAAGAATCTAGAGCTCTGAAGGATGGGTACATTATTTTTTCATTTGTAACAATTCTAGCACCTAAAATAATGCCGGGCATGTGGTCTAGGCACAAACACATACTTTGTGAAAAATGAACATACAGATCACTGCAAAATCTCACACAGCTGAAATCAAAATAGGCCATGAAAAGAAAACTAACTGGGATGAGGACACTGAGGGGTCTCATTAGGAGAAAATTCCATAAAATACGGGAAAGGCAGGGAGGTGAGGTCCTGTGCTTATAGATCTGCAGCCAATTGTCAGACATACATTTGTGCATATTTATGAGAGAAAATAAATTATCGGTGATGATAATTATGAAAAGGAAAAATAGTACATCAAGTTTCACAGGTAATTTAAGATTCAAACTCAGCATAAAAGGTGAAGTGATAAAGTATGATTTTCAAGTGTTATTTTGGAATTTGGATTATTTGAGTGCATTAAAATTAAAATGTATAAATATAATGAATTAATATCAACTTCTAAGAATCACTGTGGTTATAAGAGAAGTGTAAACACATTGCCTTTTAGGAAAATGTGTAAAATTACTATCAAGAAATAATTAGGAAAGCATGGCAAAAGTATGACAGTGACTATAAGCATTAAGGAAAGGAATATTAACATGAGCTAGAAATACTGATTAGAAAGAAATTTAAGGACAATCTATACCTTTATTTAAGGTTATGTCTCATTTGCCCAATAAACAGAATATAATTAAATGCTATAGATTCATTGTAGAACTTTTATTCCAAATATCTAATACAAGCTGGTATATCACTCTGGAAGTTTTATACTTACTTATATCACTATATAATATCAGGAATCTTGAGAAAAAAATTAACCCTTTTAGTTAAACGTGATAAACTGATCATGTTAATCAAATGTGACAAACTGATCATGTTCATGCCATGAAAAACAGAAGATGTATAGATACAGACATATAATAGATACATATGTATATACATACTTGTACTTATTACTAAGCAAGAGGTTTCTTTCTGGACATTATTATCTCTGGAGATGAGAGTCTTTCCAAAATATTTTCTTGAAACCTAGAAATTAAACTACAAATAAAAGTGTTTCAATTATATAAATTATTATACTTTGAGTAGAAGTAAAGAACTGTTAAGATGAATCCTGAGACATTTTAGCCGAATGTCATTCGTTATCAAAAATGTGTTAAGCCATTAAACTCAATAGAACAAACTGTACAGTTAATTCCTTCCTCAGTAGAGACCCCTTAACAGGATTACAAAAAGTCCCCCATGTCGTTTGCAGATTCATTTATGACTGAGATAATAAGAAGTCATTAGTTTTGCATCAAGGTTGAAAGGTAGACACACATAAGAGTGAACTCTGACTGAAAGCCAACTCCCAAGTGAAACATTAAATATGACAGGAATGTTAACAGCCAATAAAAGAAAAAAAGACCTTGTCATGTCTCTGTTCAATAAAATGTTTATGGCAGAGTTATTGGATCTACTCACATATCACAAGACTAGAAATATGATTTTTTCAAGCAGATATTGACATTGAGTCCTCCTTAACAATATTGAAAAAAATTACAAAGAACTTCAGATGAACAAACCAAATTATTTTATTACATCAATGTAGTAAATTAATCATTCACAAGAAATTTCACAACGGCATTAGACAAAATTAAGAACAACCGTGTATCAGATAGAATTTTTTTCTACGTACTTTCTGGCATGAAAGAGATATTCAGATTCATTACTACATTCAAAACAAACTATCGAATTGAGCATAACAGAAACTCCTGTACAGTCTTAGTTCTTATGATAAAATGTAATCATTCTTACTACTGTTCCTAATGTATTTCACTCCATTTCTTTTGTTCTGAACTTTAGGGTTTTGTTTTTGTTTTTGTTTTTGTTTTTGTTTTTGTTTTTTAGTGTAACTGTAGTATAGGAAGAGACTTGCACAGTATTTCAGATGGTTCACAGACATGGATAATGTTCCCCTTCCCTGTGTCAGTTAACTTCTCAACTTTGCCCGTGTCACCTTTTAGTTTGATGATAGTCAGTTTCCTAATATTTATATCTCATGAGGTAACATTATAACACAATAAGAGAACTTTATAAATGTAATCAGTTTATAGTTTAGCATTTTGCATTGATCCGGTAAACTTGCCAGTACAAGACTCTAAACTATTTATTTTACAAGATTTCTTTCGTCTGACTCCTGCCTAACTAAACAAATGTTTGGAAGATTTTTTAAACAGGGTGTTATGGTTTGAATGACCCCAACAGAACTCACATAAAAGTTTAATCCGTGCTGTGAGATATTAAGAGGTAGAACCAGGTGAGACTTTTAAGAAGTGATTAAAGTGAAGTAACTAATGGCCAGTTAGAGCCATCCTCATCTCATGGGTAGTATTTATAAAAAGGACTACATAAAGGTATTCTCTATTCTTTTTAGTATTAAAATATTTTATAACTTCCTTTCTTGATTAATGTAAAATACAATAATTGTCATCCTTCATCACGTATGAGTTTATCATGTGAGATTTATGAAATGGTAAACCCCTGTCATTCTCACATATTCTGGAAAAAAAGTTTAAGTGCTATATTTTTGATGTTAAACTATCGAAAGTATCTAGTTAAATCTGGGAAGTTTTTAAAGAGCAGACTAATAGATTATGAAAATCTGAAGCACTCACAAGATGGAGATGAGTACTGAAATAGACAGAAAACTTTTCTATTCTATCTTTCTGATTTAAGAGGAAATCAAAAGCAATATTATAAAATAAAAAAGGACCTAGGCCACATCGACTTCTGGACATCCTTACATTGTTAAAGTGGGCTTGAGACATTTCAATTTTATTCCCTTGCTAACGGTTGACATTTCATGGAACCAAAACCTCCTAGGGATCTAGCAGTTGCACTGACCTTTGTCTTCATCAAATCAAACCTTAGAGAGTTCGGATCTGCAGGAATATGAGAGAGGGAAGTCATCACAAAATGACGAAGTCATAGATGTGATTCAAAATAAAATTAAACACTATGATTTGTTAAAGCAGGGGGTGGAGGAGTTGAGAAATGTTCTACATGGGGAAAGAAGCCTGACCTCTCTGCTTACTACAGTTTATCTTTGAGAAAGTTACTAAATTTATTTAACACTCTTCTTTTGCTGTAAATCATGATAAAATTGGCTAGTTCAGAGGTATGTGGTAAGAAAAATAGGATGATAAACAGATAGAGAGATGGTAAGATATAGGTGAAAATCAACAGAGGTAGAGCTTGGATGTATGGTGTGAGAGGGTGCAAACCATCAAAGACGACAGGGCATTTGAACCGGGGATGAAGTGGAAATGGTAGCAGAATCAGTATGGTTTCTGAGCTCCTTTAAAGGGTTAATTGTACTCATTAAGGCTGAATATTGCGTTGATCTGTATGCCACTGCAATATGAGGTGGGTTTTCAGTGAATTATAGTTTAAATCATTTTCTGCCCTTATTGCATTTGATAATCTCACTCCATCTAATGTACAACAGCTGCTCAGAAACCTGCTGTTATTTTGTTCAGACTGAAATCAGTGCACTCAATTTATGCTATACCTCTGCTTAATGACAGCAAGCCAGCTACATTCTAGGACTTTGTTGGTGATGCTTTTCATCCTTGATCTCTTCATTCTTAGGAGGAGCGCTGAGGTGGCCTTGATTTCTGAAACGGAGACACAGTCTCCATCACAGGTCCACGGCCCTAGCTTAGGGAGCTTCAGCGCTTCGCAGGGCTTTTAATTTGGTTTAAAGCTACATATCATAGTGACATTGTATTCTCTCATACCACCAAAGGACATATCAGACAATCTTTTATTTATTTCTTACTGCTTTTCTGACTATGGTTAATAAGAAACAGCTCTAATTGAGCATAGCTCTTTTGATCCCTTGTAGCATATTGCTTTGGAAGAGTTTATTACAGCTGTTAAAAAGAAACTATAAAGACAGAGATCCTAATAAAACATCTTATTTGGTTAACCATTAGGGCAGGATTTGTTCAATAGCTGTTAATACTTGTGTTCCTTATAAAGTTATTCTCGGATCTCAGATTTCACAGGATGTAGCCAATTTAATAAAATATAAATTATAGGTAGAGAGACATTTGACACTATCATTGTGATTGGGATCAGTAATGAATGAAATATCCCAACTCATGCTGATAATGAATTTTTTGTGCAATGTGCCTACAAAATATGGCCAATTCCCATTTTATTCAAATTGGTGAAAATAGAACAAAGTAAAATAGTAGAGTGATGGAATGGGGGGAAATTACATTTCTCAAGGTGTTCAGAATGAAAGAAAGCAGCCAGTAGATATTTTGGAAGTATATATGTTGGTGGCTAGGTATCTGTCACAGAATTGGTTTTTAAGAGAAAAGCAATACCCTTCAGGAAAGGGATAGATAGGTAAGAGACTGTGGTAGTAGATGACTTGAAAAGAAATGCAAGAATAGAGTTTTAAAAGACTGGAATTGTACATGGATAAGCAAGTAATCAGGTCAGGAAACTTAGGAAAGAGACCAACGGGAAAGAAATAGGATATATGTGAATTGTGATATTATTTTCCTGGCAGATGTCAGTTACTATAGTGACTGAGGCTACGAGTCTATCAAGGATGGAAAAACACACCGTTCTCTCACTTTTTCAATATGGTAGACATTATAAGTAGATCATGTGTTATTTCCTATTGATGTAAGCCCAGCCTCGTAATTCTTCTCAATATATTACTCAAAATACACACCAGCAACAACTTTGCTTTGAAAGTGAAGTTTTTTTAAAAAAAATTTTTTTTCTGGTATGTATACAACTATATGCATAAAAGTAGGTAAATATATAAAAAGATTCATGCATATGCATGTGTATCATAAAATTATAACTAGTTCAAATTTAGACTTTATGAAAGAATAATATTATTTTTTATTCCCTCTTAGATTTGTTATCATTTCCAAGTAACAATAACATAATTTCAGAGCTACATTGTCTTAATTACTTTTCTCATTGCTGAGACAAAATACTGACACCTACAAGTTAAAGGAGAAAAGGATTTTTTCACTCACAGTTTGTAGAGGTTTTAGTCCAGTTGGTTCCAAGGCAGGACAGCTTGGCACAGAGATGGGCAGAGGGGAAACAGTCCATGGCAAGGCAGGCAGGAAGCAGCAAGCAGCAGCAAAGGAAGCTTCCCTTTCCTTTTTATCCCATCCAGGATACAAGTCTTTTGGGTGGTACCTTCCCATTATCCATACACAGAACTATGCTAATTCCAATCGGTGGACTAATTTAGGGGCACATAGCCCTAACTCCAGTTTCACACGACCTAGATCCAGCCATCTCCCAAAAGCTCCACCTATAAGTGTATGAGGCTTTGAGGGGACATCTAGCTACAAGCCATAACATATGTTTAATTTTTCTTTTCTCACAATTTGAATTGCTAACCAAGTTGTGCTGATTTTGCTTTAGATTGCTCTTATTCCTGCATCTAGATTACTGTAAGTGGCTCTTACAGTAATATTCTTCAAGTCAGGTCCTGCCCACTTCTCAGCCTCCTAATTCCTGTTAGAGCTAATGTTACTTAAATGTCCATTTTAAGCAAGCTCTTGCTGGCTTTGGAGCATTCATTAACTCCCAATTATCAGATAAAAATCTAAACTCTCTATTAAAGCACCTTGATAGTTTAATATATATATATATATTTAATTGTTGAAATGTAATATATATATTTTCAAGGACACACATATGTATATATTCTTAAATGCTTTAATTGATGGCTATTTATTAATCAGATATTGAGAAATCAATATTTCTGCAATGAGGTTATAGAACAGATATTTTACACATGACTTCCATCAGTTCTAAACTGTGAATACCTTGAGTAACTACTAATGGTTTTTATATTATCATGGCCTAAAACAGCATGTGTCACATAATACATGCTCAGTAAAAGTGAATATATAAACATAAGTAGATGGATGTGAGAAACCTATTATTAGGTACACTTTGTGAGCATCAAAGTAAGAGTGACTGGGACACTGCATGTGTTGATCAGCTCACCATCAATGTGACAAAATATCTGAGATAAACAATTTAAAACATGGAAAGATTCATTTCGGGTCACGTTTTCAAAGATTTCAGCCTTGATTACTTAGTCCAGTTGCTTTGAGCCTATGGTGGCCCAATATATCGTGACAGCTGGAGCATGTGGTAGAAGACTCTTCAGCCATGGTGTCAGAAAAGCCCAAAGAGAGAGGCCGAGGTTGGAGTCTCCAAATCCCCTTCAAAATCATCCCCGTCAAGAACTAACTTACTCCCATTAGGCTCCACTTCCCCACAGCTCCGTTAGCCGGGATCACGCCTTCAACACACGAGCCAGTAGAGGGCGTAGAAGAGCCGCCCACAGTTCAGTACTGTAATTTCAAAGAGCGAACAGAAACTTGTTAAATTCTTCATTCGTCAGATTCATGATGATTCTAGAAACTTGGAGCAGAGGAATCCTTCAGGTAGAGAATCTCCACAGAGAAGTGGACGATAGCCACTCTAGCTCTCTTTATTTTAAAATATCTAGTAAAGAGCGTATTACCACCCATTTTAAACCTCCTATCTGAATTTCCCATGCATCAATAGCAGCTCCAAGTGTGACCATTTCTACAGCTCTCTGGCCATTTTCTCAGTTTCTTTCAATCAAATTATTTAAGCTACAGCACTGTCTGTTTGGTCATTTCTTCTTTTTGAAAGTAAATGCCTGAGAGCAGCCCATTTAGGAGGGCGCTGGGGGTACAGTGCGAACCACAACACTATTGCAAACTCTTCCCTTGCTCTAGTGAAGCTCCGTTTCGGGGCAGCGTCAAGTGATGGGCCCTAGAGCCCAAAAGACCTGCAGTAAAATGCTTTACCTGCTGTTGGCTACTTCTGTAATGAGGGGAACACTTGGTTTCTCCCAGCTGTTTTCATAAAGGCTATAAAACTGTTATTTAGATTCTAATAACAATTTAATTATCTCAAAATATCGCTTTAGTTTTGGACAAAAAATAATACATATTTTGACAAAGATACTATTTTCCCTCACATCATCCATAAACTTTCTAAAAAGCAAGTATTGAGTTCTTTATCAAAATACAATATTGAGTACTGGGGGTTTAGCTCAGTGGTTAGAGTGCTTGCCTAGCAAGTGTAAGGCCCTGAGTTCAATCCCCAGCACCAACACCCCCCAAAAATAATATTAAGAAAATACACACATGGGTACAATGAGAAATAAAATTAATATATATTGCAGTATATACTTAAAATTAATGTATATTAAAATATCAGTAACTACACTGCCAGAATTTTCAAGTTGTATAATAAAAGTCTATAGGACTTTCAATCAAGAAATGTTCCTCCTATGTGTGTCTCTATATATACTCAGAAGCGTGTAAGAGTGTAGTCCTCATATTTCTTATGGACAAAGAGAACTCCCATATTTGGAAGAGAAGTTCCAAATTCTCATTAAAATTTTGCACGACCATATACATTTATATATTAAAATATCCAAGAAAGGCACTACAGTCACCATATCATCCCTAACCTCCTTATCTCCATCTCCAACATCATTCTAGCACCACATTTTCACTGAGAAACAGCACATTATTTCTTTCTTTTCTATTATCTTCCGTTTATTGTTTCTTTTATAAATATTAATGAGTTTCCTATGTTTAACACACTCTACTTTCCTGTAATCAAAGCCTGTGGCAGAAGGAACAGGTCACAAAGATTATGTCTAAGCCTACTACATAATTTCAATTTGTCTTAAAAACTCACCTTACTAGAAATGCAGTTTCTCTAACCCCTCTGACAATCTCTATCAACAGAATTCCATCCCCTGCGTGGGCCTGCGATCCACTGACGCTCGCTGTGTGCCTAAGTATCTCCTATTTTAACATGCAATACATTTCCTCAAAGTTTAAGTCACTGTTTACACAGAGGAGTTATAATGGCTATGTGACAGTTGAGGTGTTATACCCTAGACAGATTTTCCCCAGATGTACTGCATGAAATTGACATTTTCGAGTTTCTTCAGCAGGATATAAAGATTTTATATAAATGGAAATTTTCCATTTCGTAAGTGACATTCCAAATGTTATAACTGGTTTATACAGGTACCAGATGAGAACTTTTTCATTCTAACATATGAAGTAAGGAATTATATTGAAACGAAATCTCTAATGTCAGTTTTTTTTTTCTGTTCGTTAAAACTAATTATACATTGATTGAATATGAAAGTAGCTAAATTTATAAATATTCAATCTCTTTCTTTACTCTCCTTTATTCCCAACCATCAGAACAATGTAATAAACAAATTTACTTGGATAAGGTCTTCTCATTTCTGCATCCAATGTATGAAAACAGCAAAGGAGAAAGTGCTTGTAATAATTTGCTAGAAACGCATGTGCTTTTGTTTACAGTTTTTATGAATTTTTACTAATTTCTTGAAAGGAGATTTAACTCACAGGATTAGAAATATTAGCCTCCTTTTCATTTTACAGTTTAGCTGACCTATCGCCGCATGAGGCCCTCTCCTCAGGGTAGCCAGTGGCTCTGTCCCTCCAGGCACTGCTGGATGATGCAAATGTGAATGCTTGTAATCCGGCACTCTGGGAAGCTGGGACAGAAGAACCACAAGTTCAACCCTATCTGGACAATTTAGCAACTTAATGAGGGCCTGTCTCAAAATAAAGAATAAAACAAAAAAAGGCTGCAGATTTGGTTCAGTGGGAAGATCTTGGATTCAGTCCCCAGTTGTGTGTGTGCGTTCACCGGCACGCACACACACACGCAGGAAAGAATAGATGCCGGACTCAAGCTAGGGCAGTTTCTTTTTCTTGGATATTTGCAGACCAAGGGTAATAGGATTTTAGGCACTTTGAAGGAAGTGCAGTAGGAATTGCATCCTTCCCTTCCTGCTGCCGAGATCAACATGTTTACTCTACCACATGCACTGTGTACAGCCTGATGACTCAGTTCTCTCCTTCCTGCGCCAAAACTCCAGTTTCTACTCAATATTCATTTTTGCTCTAATCATTTAACGTAGAATAAATTCCCACTGCTAGTCACCAAGAGTTTTTCACATTTAAAATATCACAGATAAAAATGTTTCTCTTTTTATTTGCTACTTTTTAGAGACTTAATATTGATAAAATACCTACAGGAAGAAATAAACATCTGAGAATGCCTAGCTGTCATTTTCTAAGAGCTCCTGGGATTATTTGATGTTTGTTTAATAACACTCTGTAGTATAAATATCAATAATGCTTTCCAGGACTTTAAATTCTAAACTTTTTTTTCTGATAACCTATTGAAATTTCTTTTTGTTGTTAATATAACTTGACATGTTTTAGGCAATTTCAAATCAAGGACCTACTCCATTATTATTTCACACAAATTTCCTGGTGTGATTATTTCATGAACCATGACTGAGAATTATTTCTTCTAGTTGGTATTTCTGGAAATAATTAAAATGTGTCTTACTATAGTGACAGACATATAGTCACCTAATGTAAAAGAATAAATATAACAATATTTAAATTATATATGTGGCAATACTCATTTTTTCGGAGACTTTAATTATGTACCAGATGCTCAACCTCTCTCTCTCTCACTCTCTGTCACTTGCTCGACTCTTTAATCTGTTCTACCTCACAAGAAAAAATTCATCATTTCTTAAAAAGACCTTTATTTCTCTCTCCTGAGGCATCTCGTATACTATCTCTTTCCCTCACCACGATTTTCCTGATGGCATATCACATATGCCAGATCTTTAGACAACTTTCACTATAACATCTATCACAATGCATAGTTGTGGGAATCAGTTTTTTGATTTTATAAATGGTTTTGGATTATGAGGGTGATAGATGGTCACTGTAGAATATTTAAAAAGTAGGAAGATAGTAAATAAGTACATGAAGTCTAGGTAAATCATAGATAAAATAAAAATCACACAAGATATCCCCACCAGTGATAATAACTGAATATTTTGGTATAATTTCTATTGATGAGAGCATGCTATTATTCTTCATGAAGTCTGGCTATGGGATAGATTTCAGTCAACTCTCACCTCTATCTTCTTTTGGTAATAAAATTCCTATATTTTGGCTAGCCACATCACCACCCCCCTGAAGTCAGCACTGTGCATGTTTCCTGTGGCTCAGTGGACTAGGGGACTCACTTCTCACCAATCCAATGAAAGAGGATGTGGCTTTTCTTGATCATGACCCTGAAAAGGAATGAGTGTATCTCTTGGTCATCTCCCTTTTCTAGCAATCAGCGAGAACTGCTTCAAACATAGTGATCCTTGGTATAGTTTAGACCTTACTGACTCCTTTAAAATCCATGTCTTAAAATGTTGTTGGCGACCAGGATGGCACTAAGAGGAAGTGATACAACATGGAAGAGTTGGAGCCCAGTCAGAGGTCACTAGATCATTCAGGGAATCCTCTCAAAGGAGACTGCAGGATCTGGGTCCTCTCTTTGCTTTCCTTGTTCCCTGGCTCATAATGTTGTCGATTTTGTTCCACAAAAGTTGGAACACACTTGCCTGCCGTGATGTGCTGTGAAGTGCTGCCTTGCACCAGGCCCAAAGCAAAAGGACTAATCACCCACAAACTGAAGTCTCTAAACTGTGAGCCAAAATATACTTTTCTCTTTAGAAGTTAATTATCTTAGACATTTTATTATAATAAATAAAAAGTAGTTGACACCATCATTAAAATGGAAATTTTACCTCAACTATTGAAACATTTTTCTAAGAGCTCTGAATTACCTATCTCTGGAGCATTGGAGAGAGAAAAACATTCTATTTGACTTAAGCAGTTATATTTAAGGTCCCTTTGTTACAAAAGATTAGATTATCTCCAGAAGTTTGTCCTGGAAGTGGTCTAGTGTTCTCACAAAACCCTAAACATGTGGCACTAGTTTAACAGTGAGTGGGGAAGATACAGACAGTTGTGGGCTGGGAGTTAATTGGATAATTTGAGAAGCAAACTTGATGCTAATAAACAAATAGCAACAGACCAAACATAGATTTTCACACAGACAAGAGAAAACTGCATTAAGGGGCTGAAGAGGAGATAAAACTGAATACAAGGATCAGTAACTAAGTGAGATACTTCAAGTAAGACTGTATCTACACAGTTTGCATTGACGACTCCTTTCCCTGGGATACAAATTATAAAGCAAATTGAATATACTCACTAAGTTACTGAGGAATTTGTATTACCACGAAAAGAACAACCGGCCCCTAAATGCCTGTAATTGTTTGACTCCTAAAGCAACTCCTGTGCTCCCAAACTGCACACACTTTATAGCCCCCAAGAGAGCGTATTTTCCAAAGCACGCTTTGAATGTGGTCATTTAAAAAATGAAAAAAAGGACTGCAGATAAAAATGGACAGAGTTCCTCTAGAGACCAGAGTGAGGACTAACCAAGGGCATTTTGCACCACCAACACTTGCTCAGCAGGATTTGATTATTGCTCTGGACAAGTGACTGCTCTGTTGTTTCCCTTTATTCTATTTCCTGGATGAGATTTTTAATTGAAATTATTCTATTTTTTCCCATTTTTGTTCAGTGTGTGTGGGAAGGGAGAAAATAGTTTCATTCTTAGTTTATAAGTCACCAACATGCCAGGAACTACATACCAATTTAATGGAGAGAACCAATCACCATTCAGAGATCTGGCACTTTAAAATAACTGGCTGTGGCTTTGACCACCATCCATATGTGTGACTGCATAGGCTTTCCATGTGGAAGATGGATATCAGGAGATTAGGACATCTATGTAGTAAGGCAGAGAGGCTATATGAGTTTGTATTCATTGTTTTTTTTATAATAGATGCCTACGTTTACCAAGTTATATGACCAAATTTATGCCTCTAAGTGGACATGTGACAGTGCTTTAAACAATACAGTATGGGACGTGATCATGCCACTTCCTGCTTACATTTCTGAAAATAAATTTGTTTATGCTTTTCTGACCTTTCTTCTTTCAGGCTTACTGAGAGATGAAGCACAGTAGCAACCACCTGAGAAGCTGAGATTGACATTTTAGGTTAAGAATAGCAGACACTGAGTGCACACAACTGATTGTGACATGAGAGAAGAATATAATTTAAGCCACACTGTCTTGTTTGCAGCATATAAACCCATCATCCCATATGTTGGTCTTATTCTCATTTTCATTATCACCTATTTCCCAAATCAAAACACGGAATGAGTCCTAATAATACCATGAAGGAGTTTTTCTCCTCATAAGGCCGAGGAGGAAAATAAATTGGAATATACTCATGTGCAATATAGTGATGTTTCAGTCAGCTGCTGATTATGTGTACAATAGTGTCCCATGAGATGGTTTCACACAATGAAAGTCATTGTCACCTTTGTTGGTGTAGTACGCTCTATGGCGTTCACACGACAACACGCTTCTCACAATGTGTCCCCATTGTTAAGCAACACCTGACTTTATTTACAGTTTTGTTTCTCTACATGCATACACAATAAATGTTATACTAAACTACATTTGTGTAATTTTTTTCACTCTACAGACTGCCAAACTGTTAATGAAATACTTTGAGCATCTTCATGCTCATCAACCATTACTATAGACGAGTAGTAGTTGTTGAATTAACATTGACCAGCGGGAATATCATCTAGACTAGTGATGGCAAACCTCTTGGAAATTTCAATGGTAACAAACACTCGGCTCTGGCATGCTTGTCATAGGTTCACCACCCCTGACTTAGACCAAGAGAAAGTGAATACACAGATGATTGGGTGGCTCAGTCACAAGCAATATAGGAGAGGCAGAAAATTAATTAACGATCTTCTTACAGGCAGTTAAACTTGCTATTTCCTGAGGTAAAGCATGGAAATTAAAAATCTTTTTCTCTTTCTCTGATGAATTTAAAGTTAATAAAATTTCTTCTAGAACTGCTTTCTCTACAGTGTTAGTGTTTCATGTTGTAAGTTTTTCCTTTACTTTTTTCTCTGGTGTCATGTATTTTAATGTGAATTTGAGAGTTTGATGTTTATTGTCTGTCTCCCTATTACAACAGATGATTCATAAAGGAAAACTTTCTCATCTGTCTTATTGTAATATCTCCAAATTTTAGAACAAAATATGGCACAGAATAAGTACAGACTAAATATTAGCTTGCAGGAAAAAAACGAATCAATAATTCAGTCAGTAATTTGAGAATCATTAGCTAGATACCATTTTAAACTCTAGTTATTCCATCTTTATATTTTTTTCTTGAACTGTCATTCTATGCTCCTTTTAAAATGTTAAGAGAACACCATGTACAGGTACAAAACAAACATGATAAATGTGATCAATATATGGACAATGTACCAATACATGTTCTTGGTTAAAAAAAAAAGTTAAGAGAATAATGTGGACTTTTCAGAAAACAGGAAATAGAAATATTACAATTTTAATATTGTAAAAATAAGACAGAGTTTTATCTGAAATAGCAAAAGAACTTTCCACATTGACCAAATTTAGTCTATGATTTCCTTTACTGATTTTCCACTAAACATTTTTTAGTCAATACTGGATAACAACTGTCTCAACTTTGCAAAAACAACATAATTTCATAAGAAAAATTTCAGGTTTGGTATATTATTTTAAGGCTTTTATTTCTTTCCTTCAGCAATAGTAATAATTCCTGAGCATAACCTACAAAATACTTCATGCTGGTTTATACCAAACACAGACAGCATAACCCAATATTAAGTGCTTTTAAACCAAACTTGGTCTGTACCTGTCCTATAAGTTATTTCTACAGCCAAACCTAAGAGTGAATAAATAGCCCTTCCAGGAATGCTCTCTAGGTTAATAGATGTTGCCTTATCAGAAGGATAAAGGAAAGTAAGTTTAAAGCTAATGGATCTTCAAAGAATTATCTCCCGTTCCACTGTGTCTTAGATAACAACATTTAAAACATTAGGGGGAATGACAGCCTAAAGCTCAGGAAGGAGGGAGCATTTTTTACTGGAGAAAGATAATGATACAAGATGTTCTTTATTGATAATCTTAATCTTCATCTATGTCCAGAATGAGTCATCTACTCATAGACATTGTAATAATGCACCCTGCTAATCCGCACTAAATTTTAAAACAAGTCAGCCTTTCTACATTACTTATAGTTTTTGGATTTTTAACTTCTCAAAATTATTTAGCATTTATCAACTCTCTTTACTCAAATATTAAAATATTTACTTATAAAAAAATAAACTAATACACATTTACCATCAAAAGCAAAAGTATTTCACCTTGGATTGCATTGAAGAATTCAGGGTTTAAGACTGATGACTCCTAGACTTATCGTCTGGAATGCCTCATTTAATTTAGTGGTACCCAATAACTTCTAGTTGTATATGGAACACAGTGACCTTTCGCACATCATATTGATGTAAGTGGCAACATATTCTCTTTAGCTACACTACTGTCTGTCTAACCTTTTGTTTCTTCCCATGGATTGCTCTCAGTGGTGTCTGCAGGTTTTCACTCAGCATTGACCTTAGAACAAATTACTGTTAGTTGGATTTGAAGAACCCTAGTACCCTCTCTCTTTGTCCTATTCTTATTATCCCTTTACCCTGAGGCCCTCAGTACATATGGATTGCTGAGCAAAATCTGCTCTCAGGAAATAATCAAAAGCACAATCGAGTGAAAGAATATTTGACTGCCATTTCAAATATGAGATATTTCTAGTAAGTCTGAATTGAAATGTGTTAAATAAAAAATACCATGTTTGTACTGAATTCCATACAGTAGAATTTCACTTTTCAGCAAATTTCATCTGTATCCTTTCAAGTTTATTACCCATTGTCCCTCTGTCTTTTTTTCCCCATAATGGTAAAAGAGTCTTTGTTTCTGAGTTTGTGTTTGAGTGTGTGAAGGAGTGATTTGTCTATATGAGCATGTGTCTGCATTATTTGGACAATGCAGCTAATGAGGGAGGTTTCTGGGTGTGGTGTCTATCTACTTTTGTGGAGTATGAGATATGAATGGCGTTTACATGTGCATATGTGTGTATGTGCATACGTGTATTTGTGTGTGTGTATACATGTGTTTTAATGCTACCTTGAATGTAAAGGGAGAGCTTCTTAGGCATGTGTAACCATTCATTCAATGCACGGTTACCATTTTTACATTGTGAAATCATTTCTAGTTTTACTTACATCCTAGAAAACGCCAAAGAAAATATCTGAGCAAGATTTTACATTAGGAAACATGTTAAAAGATAACAAACAAGTGCTTTTCATTTTGAAGTTTATTGTGTTCAAATCTTCTTTCAACTTCTTCTACCTCTTATGATTTCTGTCTTTCTTACTTTGTTGAATAAAGATAAAATATATGGAAGGGATTTTTTACCTAATCTTTTCATTATAATTTAAGCTCACAACTTTATGGTAACAATTTTTGGGAGAATATTTGTTTACTATACAGATACCAGGGGACAAAAATTGTCCCCACATCTCTAATGCGACATTTGAATTATCCAGTCACTCTGCTGGGTAGTGCACCAAGCTGCAGGACACTTTCCTGCCATCCTGAACATTCTGTGTGAAGGAATCCCCTAGTGAACATGTCACCAAGTGATTTCTATTCGGTGTGTGTGTTATCAGCACAAGCAGCAGCAAAAATGCTGATACAACTGTCAGAGAGGAGAGGAGTGTCACAGAAATCGTAAGAAGTTAAGTGAGGGCCTGGCAGCCCTGTCGGCTCAGTGCTCACCCTGGAAAATAAGCAGCAGCTCAACCTGTGGACATGTTTATGATTTTCTTATTAGATGTCAAAAGCAGCTCAATTCGTTCCAAAATATAGGAACAATATTGAGAGGTTGGTATTAAAATTTTAAACAGTAACAGCTGAGAGAGAAAATATGAGTATATGGCAGAGCAGAAAGCACTCAGCAGAAAGAATTTTGGAATAAAATTCACTTAGATTTAAATTGGTGGTCTTCCAGTTATATGATGGGCAAATTATTAACACACATTAGGCTTTCCCTACCTGGAAAGTTTGTATAAGACATTTACTTCATACAGCTACTGTGACGAACACATGATGTAATGTTTCTAAAGAGCAACCTCATTTAATCTACAAGTGCTTTGATAAATGGTGAGAAACTATTGGATCACCGCAAGTAGCTTTAAATTCTCTACATTGTCTTCCCTGGTTCTTGTTCTTAACCTCTATCACCAGCATGATCACCAACATTTTTGTTCATTTTTGCTTATTTTGTTTGTTCCTTAAATTCTGTGACTATTCATGTTTGCATATCCAAGTTCTATGGTGATATTCTGAATACAGTTTTAAAACAACAGCCAAGGGATGGGGATTTAGCTCAGTGGTCAGAGTGTCTGCCTCGCAAGCATAAGGCCGTGAGTTTGATCCCCAGCACCAAATAAATGAATGAATAAATAAATAAATAAATAAATAAAATAAAACGACAGCCAGGTTTTAGTGGCAATTTCCTATTTGGCAGGTGCCCTCCTAGATATTAGAGACTAACTTTTTATTTATTTATTTATTTATTTTTGAGACTAACTTTTTAAATTCTCACAAGAATTGCCGAAAGTAATTACTTGTGGTGGTTAGGGTTCTCTAAAGGAACAGAATCAATAGAAAAGAGTTACATGTGTTATGTGTATGCAAACTATACATAATTACCCAGGGGAAGTGTTAGACTGGCTTATAGGATCAGAGATGCACTAGTACACAGCAGTCTTCTGCAAGCTGGAGAGACAGGATACAGGAGTTGTTCATCCCAAGAAACTAGACGCTGCAGAACAAGGGGGATGAAGGATAAAGCCCCAGCCCGAGACTGAAAACTGGAAGCTTTCTGGAGAGTTGCTGCATTGGGGCACTGTAGAAAATGGAGCCTGATGTCCACAGGCAACAGCAGTAAAAGACACACCTGCTCAGGTAGGCACAAGCCAGCCTCCTGCTTCCCCTTTCATTTCACCCATACTACAAGCCTTCTAGATAGAGCCAACCACATCCAGAGGTTTCTCCCCACTCCCTCAGCGTGCTGGGCTACACACCAGTCCTCTCTGGAAACATTACACGGACACATCTAGAAGTGCGCTTTACTAATCTGGTAGGTGCTTCTTAGTATGGTCAAGTTGACAATTAAGATTGACTAAGAATCTGCCCCTTGTCAAATTGTCAATCAAACACACCTCTTTAAACCATACTTAATCTACAAAGATAACGGCAAGTTAAAAATGCTTTCTAATAGGATACAACCATTTTGTACATTACCAGAAATGGACTAATTATCTCCCCAGGACGGGAGACAAAGTTTTTCTTTGGGTGATGCTTACTTTTCTCCTGACATTCCATAACTTAACTATCACAATGTAAATTGACCAATGCATAAGTACATACTGATATTAAATTAATCAGTGTCGCTCGGAGTGAGCATTCAAAGAAAGAAAAAATGTGCTTAATATGTGTGTAAACACACAAAAGTATGTTAACAAAGTAGGAAAGAAATACTCATGACAATTACAATCCTTGTTTCTGTAACCGGATATTGAGGTCATCGGTGGTATTTATAACTGCCTTCTACCATTCTATATTCCCTTCAGCAAGCAACTCAAAAACTGTTGGTTCCTTACCTCTCAGAGTGATACATACCTTCATTCCTGAAGGTTCTGGGCCATTTGTCATCCAGCCTGAATTAGGTTGTCGTAGTTTCCCATTGACCTTAAGAACAGGGCAGGGTAATACTGAGAGATACCCTAAGGGATCCCTTGCACTTTGGACATATTCTTCCTTACCTCAATTGACAAGTAATAATCCAATTTCTCCTTGGTACTCTGGCTCACTCACCCCCTGCTCAATAGGGTGTAACTCACTTTTTTAGCCTATTGATTCAGAGGGATAAGGAAACCAAAAAGACCAGGAGGAAGTCTTAAACTCCACTTCAGTGGAAATACTGTTGTGCCCTCTCGTGGAAGTATTCCCCTTCCGAAACTAAGCCACCACAGCATAAGGTCAGGATGCAAATATTTTTCTAGTGGATCACTAGGGATAATGGTAAGTGATATCATTCCCATTTCCACCCGTTAATTCCTGGACCCATGAATCCTGGCTATGGAAAAAACAGGAGCATATGTTGGTCACTGATTCAGAGCACATACAACCTTCTGGAGAACCTTACCCCAGCCCTGCAAGTGCCCTGCCTGATGCCGTAACTACATCCTCAAGAGCTCATTCTATATTCCTATATGGCTGATTCTGGATGGTGGGAGAAGAGATAAAACAAGTGGATTCCATGATCATGAGCCAATTGACACACTTCTTTGGCTGTAAAGTGCATTCCTTGGACATGAGCTATGATATTTAGAATACAATGATGGTAGATACAGCGTACTGTGTAGATGGTATTTGGTAGAAGCATTATATGCACAGAAAGCAAATCCATTTCCAGAATAAGTGTACATTCCAGTAAGGACAAAGCATTGTCCCTTTTGTGATGTACATGGCCCAATATAATCAACCTGTCACCAGGATGCAGGCTGATTATCCAGTGGAATGGCCCCGTACTGGAGACTCAGTGGTCAGTCTCTGGTACTGGCAGATTGAGCAATCGCTGGTGGTCATGCACAGCTCAGCCTGGGCGAGTGGGAGTCCATGCCATTGAGCCATGCATAACCTCCAGCCCTGCCACTGTGGACACTTTGTTCATGAAATTATTGGGCAATAACAAGAGAGACTATGGAAAGAGTGATAGCTATCCTGTAGAATAGCTCACTCTGCCCATTTTAGTGTTAAAGTCCTCTTCTGTGGGGGACACACATAACTTCAAATCCTTCAGCTGTATAGAGAGGTCTATCTACAATACCTCTTGCCCAAATGTTTTTGTCACCAATTTTCCACTCATGTTTCTTTCAAGTCCCTGATCATCCAGCCAGACCCCTGACTACAGCCAGTGAATCAGTAATAATAGTCACACATCTGGCCATTATTTCTTCCAAGCAAAATGTCTGACCAAAGTTCTAACCACTATGAAGATTTCACCACTATCCTTCAGGGATGTCCCAGAAAGATACAGTGTGCTGCAGCTGGCCACATCTGGAGAACCACCTGTCAGCCAGGCCTTCGTCTTCTTTTCCTTTGTTGACTGATCATACCTCTATCACCATCACAATCACTAGCATTTTGTTTTGCTTTGTTTGTTCCTTCATTCTGTGACTTATTCGTGTTTTTATACCCAATTTTTAGTGTAATATCCAGAATATGTTTATAAAACAATAGACAAATGTTAGTGATGTTACCTATTTGCCAGGCACTTTTCTAGTTATTTTAAATTATCTTTTAAAATTATCATATGAACCTTACAACATAGCTACTATTGTGTTCTTCATTTTGCTAAAGGGATGCTATCTAGGTTGCCCATTGTCAGAGCACTAATAAACTTAAAGCTCAGATTCCAAATGGACATCTGGGTCCACAACTCAGCTTTTGCTCAGTATGGAATAACCTTGAAGGAGAGAAATGAGCATGAGACCGAGCTCTAAATAAGGTGGCAGGGTGCCACCTAGTGATAAAGAATTTGAATAGCAACGAATTAATCAGAAGTCTGGAAAGACGGAGACAATCATTCCAAGAATACAAGGAAGGATGCTCCAGGTAGACCAGTGCCAGAGGGACGGCTGCACGTCGTGTGACTGAGAAACGGCCATCACTCCAGGAGGGCCAGATTTGGGGAGCGTCTGGATTATTTCATTTTATATTTGGATTATATACCTTAAGCACTGATCAATACGATTTAAGATAAATTTAAAAGCTAAGCATTTTAAATGCTAAATATTTTTAACAGTAAGTGTGTCTACGGAGCTGACCAATCAGTGTTCCAGGTACTTGCCTTAAATGACCTATTGTACTACAATGCTGCATTAACTTCTGTGTTTTATGGCTGCACAAAGCACATTGAGTAATAGAGTTCATTTTGTGATCAAAAGATTTATTCCCATCATTTGGCATTAAACCTGGAAGTAATTTAATATATACTGATTAATAACTAATGAATATAAGCATGAGTTGGTCAGTGAGAATGAGACCTTATATGACAGTGGGGCACAGTGATTAAATACTAATATCTTGAGTTGCCACTATAATAGGGAAGCGCTTACTCGTTTCATATATTTGACTGTCCACCAGTTAAGATGTTTTGTGTCCAGACACAGTCTGGAAGTTATTCTGTACTAATCTGCTTTCTACTTGCTGGACAAAACATCTGATAACCACAACTTCAAGGAGAGAGTTTTAATTCAGCTCAGTCTGTGGCCTGCTGACCACGGGCCAGAAGCGTCACAGCGGGAAGGGGTGGCCGGACCCAAATCTTTAGTTCATGCTAGTCAGGAAGCAGAGCAGGGGGAAGACACCAGAGAAAAAGGTCCAGGGACCACACAGACCCAGCACCACCCTCCATGACACACACAGACACACGTGGATGTGTGCCCCATCAATCCCCTCTGCAGATCCCAAAGACAATCAAGTGACACTCCACCCTAACTACCTCACAGTCTTTCAGCCGATAAGCTGGAGTCTGCTGAAAGTCTTCTGAGCGTTGGTTGGGTAGGACACCTGTCAGTGCACACTGAGAACACCAGCAAAAGGGAAAATTGATAGGATAAAACAAAATACAAAAGCCTTTCAAGACACTACATAAAAATTTCAGGTAGTTAAGAAAATTTATCACTACTGAAAATCACACAAAAATGGAGATTTATTTGTTATCGGTTATGTGGACTTTGCTGCACATAAACATCCATTTTGGCACAGAGCTAGACTGTCTTAAGACCCATAAAGAGCGTGACCAGAGACACACCTCATCCGTACCACAGTGGACAGTTTATGTCACCACCACGATGTTTCCTCGCCCACCACCGACCACCCTCATCTAAGTATGCATCCCTCAACTACGGCAGAGCTCAGAACAGCTGTCACAGGCTGAGTCTACCATCCCTAAACCAGGCCAAGCTGTTACCAGTGAATCTTTCTGTGGTCCAAGCTATGCTGAGAGCCATAATCAACTACAACCTGAATCCTTTTGTGTAGCCCCCAAGTAATGATTATAAGCAAAGTTTCCATCCCCAAAGGAAGTGTACAGTGCCTTTCAAAGAGCACTGCCCATGTCAGTCCTTCTGCCTATATCTGTGGCCTTAGGAATGTATTGAGTACTTATTGTGTGTTTGACACCTTATTTTTCTCCCAAACGTTCTCATTTTGCCATGAATAAAACTCTGTAATGTAATTATCATAGATACAGTAACCGAAGCTCAGAAAAGGTAAGGAGCTTGACCAAATCCACTCATCCAGTAAGTGTGAGTATACAGTATCCGGGAAGTCCGAGGATACTGACTGAAGACTGACTATTAGATAGTTAGGATAAAAATGCAAATCACAAAGGATAAGGCATAGTTTAGGGATGATAGAGGAAAAACAAAGCAAGGCTGATCTAACACATCACAAGTTGGTTGCTGAAAATTTAAGTACAGGAACAGAATTAAGAAAATCCAGAGAAATGTACATCTACATGTCAGTGAAATCTACAACTTCAAGACTAGAAAGAACTGGAGTAACACCAAACAAGAAATTCGCTAAGTATATTCTGAATTATCGATACTTCAAAGAAAAAAAAAAAAAACAATGTAGGCTAGGCAGTGCTGGTACAAATTCAATCCTGGAACTAACTAACTAAATACATAAATAGGAAAGGAAACTAGGAACTATAACATTTCTGCAAGATAATTTTAAAGATGTACTTATATTTAATCTCACCTAAGAAGTTTACTTCATGGCATTGTTTACATATTTTATAAAGATTATATTAAATGAACAAGAAAAATATTTGGAGTCAACAGTGCCAGGAAAAGTATAAGATGTCCTTTTAAATTTGAATTCCAGGTAAGCAAAACTTTTAAATAAAAGTATATCACATCCAGTATGTAGGATACACAAAAAATTGTCCATCTGAAATTCAAATTTAATAATGTATGTTGTACTCTTATCTATTAAATCTTGTGGATTTATTGGAAAAGTGTAAAGTTTTTTTTATAAAAAGTAGAATAAAAATTTTTAAATACAAATAAAATTTTAGCTAGGTCAAAAAGATATGGCATGGGTGTTATTGTGCTGTTTACACTTGAAAAAACACTCTTACTCTTTATCTCTTTAATCAATAAATTTTACTCTTGAGACTTAAATAAGAGACTTTTCTAAGACAATGTATACTAACAGAATAGCTGATACCTTTGCCAAGTCTCATTGAATAAGATGTGTAGGAGTTTTTTTACGCTCAGTTAATATATATATATAAATATATACCTGCACATATATGTTGATATATAATGTAAATAAATGTACACTCAGTTAATATAATACATGTACATATATGTTTTACATATATACTTGTACATATTTTATATATATATATATATATATATGGGGAGGAGATAGATACATCGTGCTAAGGTAATTCTAAACATAGTCATTTTTGTTTCTTGTAATTTTATCCCTAGATATAGGCATGAAAAGTAGCAAGCAGTCCTCAGACTCCAATCATTGAAAGGAAACTCCTAGTGTAGTTTTAGGCCAAAATCTCTATATACAACAAGAGAATTATAAAAACCTAACAAACAAAAAAATAACAGCAACAGAAACTGCCTTTCAGCCTATCTGTGGGAAATGAGCGCGCTAATTTATAGTCTCTCTGCACACACGCCTGCCTCATTATAATCCGCTCTCCACGATGCAGCAGCCAAAATGTAAACCACTGCTTAAAATCCTTCCAAACAATTCCAAAGTCCCACCCCATATAAAGACCTGTGCTTAACACGGCCCACAATCAGGGTGACTCAGAGCACCAGTTGCCGCCTGTCATTCTGGTGTAATCTTTTGTGGTACCTCCTGTCACTCTCAAAAATGATCCAGCTTAGATAATAAATTACACTATTACCTCTCCACATTCTCCCTTTTTCTATTGCCCACCCCCCCTTCTTTATTCTGTACCCATCAGCCACACTGGATTTCTTTCGATTCTGGAATATACCATCCTGCTTCCTAATCCGAGATCTCTTCACCAGCTCTCCCCTAACCACTCTCCTTCACTGCTCTTCTTTCCAGGATTCTGCCTCCTGAAACCCTGTCCACCAGTCATATGTTAATCCAAATCCAATCTTCCTTTTTCACCCCAGATAATCTATTTATTTTTCTACCAAGATAGGAGTTATCCTTTTATTATTTATTCTTTGAGCACCATCTATCTCTCAATTTATCACCAACATTATAAGACATTTATCAACAAGGTTCAATACTAACCACATTTCATATTTGAGTGTACCTTCCAGGTTCTATTCAATGCTTCTTGTGTTTTGCAAGTCATTGTATCTAGCATCCATAACTGACACATAATTGGTTCTTAAAAATTACTTGCTAAACTAGTAACTGAAGGAGCTACATAATCCTTTTGATGAAAGAATACACACAACCGTAACTGCTTCAATGTGCCTACTTCAAAAATAAGATATACCTGTCCTAACATCAAAAGGTTTTTCATGTTGTTTTGACTCTTTGTGTGAGTTTACCAACCAATGGTACTCATTTTTTATATGTATAATTCACAACTGGTTCTTAGAAAATTTCTATTCTATTGTTGTACCTTTGCTTAGTAACTACAATATATTTATACATCAAGTAGCAAGCTCATTCTGCTTTTTAAAAACATTTGGTCTCTTCCCTTCCCCCTCAATTATGTTAGCTTGTTAGAGAAGATAGTCTTTACATATTTTACTACCTGCATTAAAACATCATTATGTCTTGATTCTGCAGGTAATCATCTCCAACCTTTTTGTTGATATCTTTCCAAATGCTTTTGCCAAAGAGTTTATTGCTAATGATGCCTGTGGCTCTTTGCTTTCACTGTCTTTGTGTTCTATTTTTATAGGGAGTGGGATTCTTGAAACTTCAAAACATGCTGTAATCACCGTTTTTTTAAAATATCTTATATTTGTATAAATTTTGCTATGTCAATTTTGAGTATCCAAACTCCCACAAATTCTATTTTTGTATATCCTATCTTATTCAAATTATTACAAACTAGTCAATGAAAAATTAAAATATTGTGACTATTATTGCAATAATAATAATAATAACAAACAGGTATTAGTTACTTACCGTGTGACAGATAATCTTGTGTTTTTCATGTATCAAGTCAAGTCCCTATCAAGAGAACCATAAAAAATGCAAAATGTAACAGAGCATTTTAAAGCAATTAGCTTGGAACAAAGAAAAGTCATTATGAAGACACAGATACAGCGCCTTGGGGAAAGAATGCCAAGTCCTTGGTTTAGGGAGAGAAATAAGGAAAGTGAATGATTTTAAGTACATTCTGCACTTCAATTTCATGCTCGGCTTCAGGATGGTTAATGTTTGCCCTCTAACATTAATATTCTTTAATAGACACTCTGGACATGGCTATTGGGTGATTATCATAAACAGATACTCTATTGCAGCAGCTATCCTTAGAATAAAGTTCCTATAGCTAAAATTTCTGCCTAGCAGATTAAAAACATCACATGAATTGTACCCTACCTTCCCTCTAATGTAGGCCCAAGGTTAGGTCAAAATCTTTCTCTACGAAGGGATTGTCTACTAAGGGATAATAATCTCCTTCAAGAACTTCAAGGGCTCACTATAAACACAGGAATCATGTACCTTAATAAGAGGAAGATACAGTCTGTGGACTTCTGAGAAAAGAATCTTGATGTGAACAGAATAAATTTGATTGACAATCCGTCTACACACAAACACTGATAAAATAATAAACCAACTTATTTGTGACAAACATTTGAAAAGAATTTAAAAGTTATTGATATGACTTGGAAAACTGGTCCTATTATATAATCTTCTTTGTTTTACTCAGTTATCAGTTGAAAACCCAAATTCTACCTATTCAATCACCTTTTCCTTTTGATGAAAGCCTCAGAAACGATTCACTTTGAAGTTCTAGTCAAGCAAGTTTTACTCAAAAACGCAACTGCTTTTATTAGTTCTGTGATGTTAGAGAGAAGTAAAAAGTGAAATCAGCATTAGGTATTGATCTCTCAGTTAATTAACTTCTATCCTGAAGTATCTCCCTAATTAATGGTGTGCATGTTAATAAAGAAAAACGTTCTTTGTAATAGATGTGTATTTGATTCTTCTACATTGTACTCAGAGGGAAGAATCTAGAAAATGTTAGATTCTTTTCCTCTTGGTTTCAAGAACCATCCTTAGTTTCACTCCTAATTTAATTCCTTCCAGTGAACAATTTTTGTTTTCATTTAAGTCTGTATGTATTCAGTGAGCTATTATCACAATATGTAAGGACTCCAGTACTACATGTCTTTCTCCATGTAGCAAGTCCCTTTTTGTTCTTATAGAAATCTACATTTCTACCTTGTTTCTCTGATATTTAATTAATGAAAACACTTTATAATTCATTCTATTATTTAGAAAGGTTAAAGTATCAGTGTTTCAATCATGTTACCTATAGCTATAATCTAAATTTAAATTATATGTAAATAGTGTTGTAAATGTATATGTGTATATATAATGTATGTGTATATATACTCTCTAGGAAGAAATTTAGAAAGACACTTCTTATAAGGTGTGGTTTATGTGAGTGTGAAGGCTAAATGTCCCGTGATCTGCCACCTGCAAGCTGGAGACTAGATAAAGCTGGTGGTGAAAGTCAAACCTGAGTAAATTCCAGTCTGAATCCGAAAGCCCGAAAACCAGGAGTGTCAAGGAGAAATGACTAACGTCCCAGCTCAAACTGTCAGTCAAAGAACAAGTTCAGCCTCCATCTGTGCTTTACTCTATTTATACCCTGAAAGGCTTCAATGCCACCTACTCACATGAATGAGTATCATCTGCCTAACTCCTTTAACAATTCAAATGTTCATCTCTTTCATAAACACTCTAACAGACCCATCCAGATGTAACATTTAACCACTTCTCTTGGCATCCTGTGGTCCAGTCAAGTTGACATACAAAATTAACCTCTACAGTTTTGTATATGTGAAAATGCCCAAAGCAATTCTTAAGAGGCATGTAATAAAATGTATAAGTAGAATATCATGCTTATTTTTACTAGTGACTCATGAAGAACTATGAATGTTATTTATTTGCTTCTAATAGCCACGCTAGAGTTATAATTCTTAAAAAAGTATTTGTTCTATTTTGTTATAACAAAAGTGCTTGAGTTCAATAAACTATGATGCCCTTAAGTCAGTCTCAAATTATGGAATCTTGCCACACCTGGCTTTCTTGAATAATAGAGATCATTGATTGATGTGGAAAATAGGTGTGTTTGCAGTTAAAGTGCAGAAGTGATACAGAAAATAAACACACTAAATTGTCTCCATCTGCTTAACACTAATTACAGTCCTAAGAAGTCATAAAACTTCTAATTTCAAAATTAATTTATTTCTAGAATAACTTTGTACAAATGTAACTTGCAACACATACAGCTAGGAATGCTTTCTAACCAAACACAATTATTTAGGATGTGGCTCATCAAATTTCACCCATTCTGGATCTTAAAATATTGACAGTTGTGTAGGCTATTTCACAGCTAAGTATCAATTTATAATAATGCTTAAATGAAATATAAAGAAAGTTAGCATACTATCACTTCGTAATTTGGTGGAAGCCCTTTGCCTTTGCCAGTGTGTCTTTATAAGTAGTTTTATTTTATCCCTTGGAAAATTTCTCTACTCCCATTGTTCACGGGTAACTAGGTTTCCTATATGTGTTTCAAAATGGTCTATGTCCTTCTGGTAGTTTAGAAGTTCCTTGTATCAAGTATATAAATAATTGGTAAATAGTATCAACTTCACTTTTTTCTATTTTCAAAGTTAAGATTCTAAGCTGAGACTTTCTCAGCTATGTTGATAACTAGCTATCTGCCCCAATACTGTGATAAGTATCTATGATGGTAATTTCTGCCCATTCGTATTCCCCTATTTCTGTCCATTTTGAGGGGTATACAAATCCGACCAGATTCACAGCTGAGAATTTCAAATATTATACAGTGGACACATTTGACATATAGCTAAGCGGTTTATACTCATGTTCTTTCTTTTTAAAGCATCACAGCCAACTTATATGATAAATATGACTAGTCACCCTCATGGAAGAAAACTCAGGCCCTGAGCAGCCGTTTAGCTAAACCAGGTTTTCTTAGATTAGAGGCACCACAGCAGTAAAATACGGTTTTAGGTATTGGGAATACTACGGGCTAGTGCTGCCAGGAGCTTCCCATTAGTGAGGGTTCTCAAGGAAATGGAATCTCACACACAGACATACAGACACACACACACACACACACACACATACACACACACACACACACACGGAGGAACTGACTCACACAATTATAGTTGTTGAGACATCCCATAATCTTTCTTTGTAAGCTGAAGATTTTCTTGAAGGTCTAAGAATCTAGGGATCTGACGGTGTGAATCTCAGTCCTAGGGAAGGAAAAGTCCAGTGTCCAGGTCAGGAGAGCTGACAGGAAATCGAAGGGGTGAATTCCTTCTACTTTTATGTTCTGTTTAGGCCCTCAGTAGATTGTATGATGACAGTTTACCCTGAGGAGAGATTCTACCTTACTGAGTGCATTTATTCAAGTTCTAATCCCCTTTGGACACACTCTCATAGACACTCCCAGAAATAATATTTAATCTTGGCACCACTCGGCTCTGTCAAGTGACATAAAATGGAGCATCACAATCATCAACATAGAAAACTATTAAATGCCTAGGTATTGGGGCAGATATTTGCATTCAAGTCCTACATCCATTCTTCGCTAGTTTTGTGAGCTCTTTCAATTACTTAACCTCTCTAACCCTCAGTGTCTTCATCATTGCATTAGGGATAATGATCATTCCTAATTTGTATGATTGTGAGAACTTGAGAGGTAAGGCGTATAAACAGCTTGGCATAGTACTTGACATATGATAAAAGCCTCAAAAATATTACTGATTAGTCATGAGTACGTCTTACATTCCCACCACATTAGTGGGAAGAGATTATTCCATTTACATTTCAAAAAGAAGTTTAACTTTTGTGTGTATTCAAAAGCTTCATCCATTCCATGAATTATGTAGATAACATCAGCCAAAGTTCTTCTGACTGCATGAATATGTTATTTTTCTCAAACAAACATCCTACCATTGTAGACACCACAAAAACAAGAAAAAGTAAATGTGAAAATTTACTCATAGCTGAATTTAAAAATTTGCTTCCAAATTTACCTATGTAAAACTTGCTTCTTTTCTTGATTTTTTTTCCCCTCAACAACTGTTTATTGTGTGTTTACCACATAGTAGGCTTTTGGCTAAGCACTTTTTAATTAATATTCACTTCTGAGAATAATATACAAAATAGGCACTATATCATCATGTAATAGATATGAGTATGGAGGTTCAGATAATTATTATTTTTCCAAAAACAGTGCGGACCTATCAGACAGGGCTGGGTATGACCCAGTCTTTTAATTCCAGGCTACTTCCTCCTCACCACACCGGTCTTTCCTCATCAGTCTGTATTAATCACATGATAAATGTTTACCCTTTAGGATTCAACATTAATTCAAATAATCTGTAAGTTTTGGCGTTAAAAAAACCCATAACTGTTTAAAAAATACATGGCCAATGTTTTAGTTACCTTTCTCTCGTTGTTGGGACAGAATACCCGACAC
>PVJO010005756.1:19388-95548 GCA_004026905.1 Hystrix cristata | reverse complement strand
CTGTGAGTAAGTCACACCATTTGAATCGTACTTCTCCATTCCCACACTCTCTTATCTGACATTAACCAAAGGCTGGGCTTGCAAGAAACCCTGTTGTGGGTGATGGGAATCAAGGGTAAGTCCGAGTCTCAGCTTCCAGGTTGCCCATGGTCTGCTCAGGGGGAAAGTGAGGTCCATTTTATAGAATTACCTAACTCCATCTTTAATTATAAGCTTTTTCTCCAATAAAGTACTATTTACTTCTATCATTTAAACTGTTAATTATATTGTGAGATTGGTAAACTAGGTCATTTTTAGTCAAGAAAAACTGGTTTGGGAGACATTATGGTATACTTTCTTGCAGTTCTTTAATAAATCAGAAAAATGAGACCCAAATGCAAATAAATACGTTCTTTAAATTCCATTATAAGTACCATCTTGGAGGCTATTTACAGAACTTAAACTGATAGATGTACCCCTTTTGAAGATAGATAGATGATAGGTAGATACTGATATATACATGAATTAATTTGTTTAAGTGAGTTACATTTTGTTAAAAATGTTTGACAACTTCTCTGTCAATATAACCACACAGTATGTTAAGGGAATGAGAACACAAATCATGCTTTTCATCTATAAAATCTTAACAGAAAAAAGTGACATGAGTTAATCAACAATCACGGTGAGTATAGGGGGCAATAAAAAGAGTATAATTTCATGAAATAACAATTTAAGGATGGAATTACCCATACAAGAATAGAAAAAGAACATTTCTCATTGAATAATTATATGACATTAATCTGAGGCTTGTCTTCATTTTCATTAGAAGAAAAAGTTCTGTAGGAGTTACTACGTTATTTCCTCATTCATTACATGGTCGTACATCCTCCACAAGTGACAATGAACATGTCAAGACGCTCAGGAGACTGTTAGACAATCTGTTTATATCAGTAGTGGCTCCCATAGCCACAAACAGCTATTATGAACTTCTAAAGTCAGCTACACTTAGTCCGCCATGATCTTATCCTGGTGAATCTGGATTTTCGCATACTAATCTCCCCTGTAGCTCCTGTGCAATAAAATGCACAGACTTTGAGTTAAGCAACCTTGGTTTGGACATAGGGGCCCGTTAGATAACTTACTGGTTATCTAGGACAAAGTATTTAACTACTGTGAGCCACAGTTTCTTTGTCTGCAAAACTAGATTCTATCTACTTTAATGGATTCTTTTGGATCAAATAGAATAACATTAAAAAATTTCAAGGTATGTATTTGACCAAGGCAAATTTAGGTTAGACAACTTTCCTGCCCTTCCAATCTGTAGAGATCATTATTGGGTAAATAAGACAATAACCTTTGGAGGAACCGCGTCTCCGAGTGTCTTTAACAACTAGATACCAGACTACCTGGTGGTAGAAGAAGAATTTTATGAGCCTGAATACTATAGCACTCACCATCCTTTGGTACAAAAGTGAATCTACTCTGTGGTTATGCAGAGACATGGATTATTTTTCTACTACACTCATTATATTTTATGCCACTTAATATATTTCTGATTGGTTTGGCAAAGGAAACTAAAGCTTGTATTATACAATAGGCAGAAAATATGAGTTTGTAAAGTTTGACATATCACCTTACTGGAAGAAAATCTTTCATATTTATTCAATTGTCTCATTGAGATAATTTTAGTTTCCCAGGGTGAGCTGGCTGGCATAAGAACTACATCACCAGCTGCATTGTCTTCTTAACTGATGCTCATCATAAAGTAGCAGAGGAGCCACCTGTCTGATTGCTCAGCCGGTCAGGCAGACTCAGCTCAGTCACCCTTCAGTTAAGCAAGAAAAAGAATAATGCAGAAGAAGCTGGCTCTGCGGAAGCCATTGAAATGACAACCATAAGTCATCCAGCCTTCTGAGCCAACCATTTAAAAATACACAAACAAACAAAAATGCTTCTTGTTATG
This sequence comes from Hystrix cristata, assembly GCA_004026905.1. Lineage (NCBI taxonomy): Eukaryota > Metazoa > Chordata > Mammalia > Rodentia > Hystricidae > Hystrix > Hystrix cristata. The sequence goes on along the minus strand of PVJO010005756.1, from coordinate 93,606 downwards.
ACATGATAGCTCTGTTTGTGTATTTGGAATCTGATTGGCTCAGGGGAAGGAATTCAGAACTACTCAAAACTTGTCCAACGTGCCAGCATGCTTTCATATTTTCACTAAAGTATTTTGCATTAGCATGTAAAACCCCAGGAGCCTTGGTTGTTCTATTTCTATTTAATTTCTAGTAATTAGAATAGTAGCTACTGCATTGTAGGTATACAATAATATTTATTGGATATTTATCCAACAAATGAGTAAATAATTCATTCAATAAAAAATGAAATGATTCATCTTTTTTCAAGAAGATTATTAATGTGTGATGCTTTGTTTTGAATTTGTCTTTATGTAGTAGTGGATATTGAACCCAGAAAGTGAAACCTCCTGTCTGAAGGATGGGCCTGATCTGTGTGGAGCAAACCACAGAATCAGTAAACATCTAAGAAAAGTCCAGGAGGGAAGTCACAGCTGGAGATAACCTTGATGTAATGAGCATGGCAGAGAGAGAAAGCCAATTTTAGCAAGAGCTTAACAAGTAGCGATAAGATAAATTTGTCTCATTCACTGTTGATCAAAGAAGGTGGGTCAGAAATGTAAGTTTTTATGAGAAACTTCTTGAATGTACAGCAAGTCAAGAGAAATAAGTCTCTAAGGTGGGCTGGAAACAGCTGCAAGACAAGGAGCAAAGCAGAACTTCCTTCTCTCCCCTTCCCTCTCTTCCTTCCCCCCATCATCTTCCATTCTTCTTTCTCTTTATTCCTTCCTTTCTCTGCCTTTTCAATTCTAATTTTCATTTCCTAAGTATTTGTTAAGTTAGGCACTGTTAAGGTACTGTGTGTGTGTATACACACACACACACACACACACACACACACACACACACATATATATATATATTTTAATCTGACCTGATCTCCTGCCTCACAGGTTGTAATTCTTCTCATAAGAGAAGCATGAACATCTGAAAATAAGTGCTTCAAGGGAAGACTTGGATGAAAACATTCTAGGAAAATTTATCACACAGGGTAATGAGGAGCGAAAAAATTTTGGTGGAAGCTGGGAAATACTACGGGAGAAATAAACCCCGAAAATCAAGTCCTTGGAGGTTTACTAGTCTTGTGGTATGTTCTGTTTGGTCTTACATTATTAATAATGGCATTTGTGTATAACCGCCTGTATCTAACTGTAGGGTAATGGCTTTGAGGGCTAGAATCCTGCCTTGTACTAAGAATCTATTTCACTGTATAATCAACAATACTGTATGTTTAACCATGTTGATAATAGTGATGATTATGAGGATGCTACCAGTGATGTTCATTGAATATATTCATTTAATTTAAAAAAGAAAGTTAGAAATATTTATTGTTATTCATGGTTACAAAAGAAGAACAATAACTATTTTAACTAGATAGAGTGGTTCTTCATTTTGCTAATGCTTTTCACCTTAAAACAAAAGGTAATGAATACCCTTTGATGAATATCTCATTAAGATCCACTACGGGCAGTGGACCAGATAATTCAAGATGGTGGTGGCTTGCAATTGGAGAATAATTCTGTCAATTTTGGTGGCAGACCTTTGCATCAGGACATCAGTGAAAGAGCAACCGACACGATTTCTTGTTGACATCAAAGTAGACATCACACACTGGTGGGCCGCTCTAGTGAGATGGATTATGGAAGCTACATTTCCAGTGGAAAACTTGAAAGCCTTGTAGAAAAACACACCCAGAAGTTTATTTCTATATGTGTGTTCAAAGTACAAATAAGGTCAAGCAGAGGGGGCTTGTGGAATGCTGTGGCCCTCCTTTGTCTGCACAAGGCTCTATCTGCTCATCACAAGAATTTAAGAAAACTGAAGGATAGAGACCATCTGGATTCCAGTCCCCGGGCCCTGGGATCTGACTTGGTATTTGAAAGCAAGCATATTCCTAAGGGTGAAGAAATTCATAAAATTTCTGCAGGTGTTGCCAAGGCAGGCAGGAATTGATAGGGAGCGATCCTGTGTAATTAATTACGTACTGAGCTGGCACCTGCATATCATAGATGAGACAATGTAAGTTAAAATGTTTACTATCTTATAAAAATATTATTTTTCTTTCATATGTTTTTTATCCACTTTTAAAGTTCTAATTTAAGAGATTGTCCTAACCAAAGACAGATTAAATGATAAAATGTCCTGTTTCAAAAATAAGTGACCTTGACAATTCATTTTACTCCATGAAACTTTTAGCAACAGCAATCTTGTTGATTGTAATAGAATTTCCATACTCCAACAGGGACAAACATGAAATGCTAAGGGTTTGAGTGCATATGGGGAATGCTGAGGCATAGACCTTTGCAAAACTGACTGTCATGCTCTCATTTATAAATAAAAAGCTGCTATCTAGGTCAGATAGGCTATATATGTGGGGGAACTAATCACTTCCAACAGCCAAAGGATTTAATGGCTGAGAAACTCTTCAGTAACTCTTCTCTCAAGAGACAGTTTCAGAGATAAAATCGTGCGACTCATTACTGTGCTAGGCACTAGAGAACTGTGGCTTTGGGTGATTGGAGATGTTTATGGGCCAATGCTTGGTCGTCATCTTTAATGATAACATTTCTGCCTCTTAATGTCTCCCTAGTTATTTTTTATGACCTGCTTGGGTAATATTCTAATTGTTAATGCTCATTACTCCAGGCAACATTGCAGATATTTTCTTTCTTACTAGGAGATCAATCCAGCACATTTTTTAATATATCTTGAGAAAAAAATAGAGTTCAGACATGGGAAGACAACAAGAGTTGCATTTGAAAAGGTGGTGAATATATGTAACTCTTCTGCATAATGGCTGAATGATTGTGGACAGGCCGCTCACTGCTCAAAGCCCATTTTCTATACTTGAAGGCTGGAGATAGATCCTGTTCTCCCTAACCTTGTGTCACTACCTATGATCTTTCTTCTCTCTGGTTTTATGTGTCAGTATTTCAGCCATATTCATAATGTGACTGATGTAAGTATCCAACCCAGGAAATGCGTGCGTGCGTGCATGCACACACACACACACACACACACACACACACATAGACACATACACACACATTGTGTCTGTGTCTGCTCTGTCTTGTACATCTTAGTTTTCCACTTAAGTGTAAAGCACCATCTCTGTCTGAATGGCATAATATGGTAAACTCTAAGTTCAGCTTATAGTCACTCAATTCCAGATGCAAACCTACTCTTTTTTCCACCTTCCTTCCACATTCCCAAGGGATATGTATCTAACAATTACAATAGTTAAAGAAAGACAGTAGTTACCAAAGTACTTTGGAAATGAAAGCCCAGGCTGTGGTATAGAGATGAGAAGTGATGATTAAATAAGCAATTATTTATTGGTGGTGTCCAATGTGTGTGTGTGTTGAGGGGAACTAATTCAAAGGCAATTTATCAATAAACACAGACTTTTTTGAGAAAAACATAAGTCACGGTCCCTCCTTGGAAGCATGTTAGAAAGACAAGACCAAAAAAAGAAACAACTACTCTTTGGAAGAATCCAAGGAGGACACAACTTATCAAAGTTGTTTAAGTGCAAATGACTGAGCAAGAAGAATTCTATTTTCTGGCTGCAGTTTAAGGGAGGAGAACCTCCATCCTTGCCTATACTCTAAGCATTGCTGGAGTAGGGACCACCACACTCACAGCTGGCCTCTGCAGCCCCTCTGACCTCCACCATGCGCCTGCCCAGATTATTTGCTGCACTTGCCTTCAATGCCAGAATAAATCATACATTCCCGGGCCTCCCTCCTCCCTGTTGTTTATGGTGTGTCTCATCATGTGAGAATAGTTCTCATGCTATACACCCTTATGCGGTTAAACTAAATAATCAAGTATCACTACTAAGTGTTGTGACTTATGGTGCTTCAAAGGTAAGCAACAGAGACTGACTCAAAGTCTTCAGAGCAGTAAGACAGTTCAACACATTTGCATCAAGTCATCTAAGGAGTTTATAATCAAGTCATTATCCTGCCTTCTTCCTCTTTGTTTTGCTACCTTGAGACTTGGTTTCCTCTTGAGCCTGGTTCCTTAATTTGGAACAGGGTGGCCATTCTCCAGGAAATACCCAGTTTATAATTTTTCCCAACACCAAGTTCAACAGCATCCAGCTTTTATGAATAATAAATGATAAGAACTCTTGCATAATATTTTTGCTAACAGTTGCAGATCTTGATATATTGCTCCACACATCCAGTGTGGAGAGGAGAAAGTTGCTGTGGGCAATTCTTCCCTCATACTTATTTGGCCCTATTTCGACACAAGGAATACAAAGCTTGCTATCACAAGGAAATCCCTCTTGTGGTGGGAGGACTGGGGAATAAAAAGTAGAGCCATCACAAGCCAAAACTTGTATAATGAATCTTCTTACCCTTTGAAATTTCTCCAAAGTTTTTATGAAGTCACGTGTTGTAATATTTTTGACTCTAGACAGAACTAAAACCAGAAAATGAAAGACTTCAATGCAGGTGAAGGATTCTACCTTATTACTGTTTGTTTCTACACTGTGCTCAGTTCAGTAAAAACACAGGTGTAGAATATATGCTTGTTGCTTTACTAACTGAAAGAACACCCCACATCCTTTGAATTAGCAATTAGTCACTTTATCCCAGGGCATAAGACTGTTAATATGACAATTACGAATGAAGAATAGAGTTGCCCTCATGCAAACCATATTAATAGTATCATTTCTAGTAAGATAGTCAGTGTCTTTCCTTTACTGCTTGGATTCTGAATATTTCTCAGGTAAAAGTATAATTCCCAATGGACCATTTCTTTTAACACATTCCATTCAATTTTTCACAAGTGAACTTGATTTCAATCATTTGTGTTTTAAGTAATTTATCTGTGTGATTGAAACACAGATAATTCATATACACACTATATATGTATTTGATAATGTATATGGTATGATTGAAAAATACGGTAAATGTCTAAATTAAACATTTTTACAGTAAAGAAACATTGACTAAAGTGGGTGAGGATACATTGTCCTTTTTTTATAAGCTTGCCTTTCCATTGGATGGCACTCAGAGACACGATTCACTGAATTTTTGATCAAGTTTTATAAACACACTAACAAAAGAGAATTTCCTGAACTGCTTGGGAAAGCAGCAAGAATGAAGAGGTAAGGGTGTTCCAAGTGAGAGAGACTATTTGGAGTGTGATTAATACCAATGCATTTTAACTGCAATTTTAAAAAAATGTAAACATTCACTGTATATTTTGATCACCTTGTTATGTAGATATTTGCAGTGCTGGTGATGAAACCTGACTAGGTAAGTGCCCTTCCACTGACCCCCACCACCAGCCTTTGATTCATGTATTTTCAAAAGCATTTACCCTTTTGTATTTTGTGGGTATGTTTTTTAATGGCTGGATAATTATGTCACTCAATTATCCAAAACAAATTACTGTCCACACACTGTGCTTTGAAAATAATTTAAGCAGGCGAAAAACAATAGTATCTTACAAAATACTTGCTTTCATGAAGTTTATATTGTTACCCGAGAAGATAGTCATTAAACCAACAAACAAACACAAAATACGTTATAGGATGATAAATGTTCTGGGGAAATGAAAAAAGGTAATTGGGACTGGAGGATAAAGAAGGGTAAGACTTCAGCAGAGGGCCACACTGTTCCCCAGTGATCAGAAAAGGCCTTCTAGATAGAATGACACTGGGGCTGACTACGTGATCCTGTCCAGAAAAGTGAATGACCAAGCCACGCAGACGTCTGAGGTTGTTGACACTTCTGAGTCATGGATAATTCGTCATGTTTGCCAGTGACCATACGTTACCTGCCAGTAGTCATTCGATAAATATTTGCCAAATATATTTAGTCTTAAATTTATTTTATAGCATATTATTAAATAACTGATCCCAAAGATTAGCTTAAGTTTAGTTCTAATTTCAAGACAAAAAGAGAGCACAAAAAGTGGCCAGTATCTCTTCACACATGAGTTACATTCCTAATTCATTAATAGGAGCAAAGCTAGAGCAGGCATATCATTCACCAATAATTTTCTCCATATTATAATGACTAATTCAAATGACCTCTACGTATATATAACCCCACTTTAATTTTCCTTGTGCTGCTTGCCTCTGTGCTTTATGCCATAAAGGAAGCGGCTACTAAAGTAATTACATCAAACTGGCTTCTGGAATTACCCATCATGCGATGTGCCCATTATAGAGTAAGTAATAAATATTGCTGTAATTCTGTAGTTGCTACATAAATCTGTCTAGATAATATTTTTCTAAGATGTCTTCGGATTCTCCATCCCAAGTATGTGGAAATCCACTTGCTTGAAATCGTCCTTTATCAGATGAACAGGCGATGTGAACTATTATGCAAATATGACCTTCTTGGAAGTGGAGGGGATTAAAAACCAAACATGATCAGCTGCCCTGGAGTATTTTGCCTACACTTCTTTTTTGAATAAAGAAGCCAATTTGAGCTACTGAGCTCCACTACAATAATCAAAATCATAGTTTTCATTGTGTTCAGTGGGACTTGCGTAAAATATATTTTTCTACCATTTTTCTTTTGTTTTTTTACATCCATATATTTTGTATGTCTTCTCAGAAATAATATTTAATCAGATTTTGTTTTTGTATTTGTTATCCTTGGGTTATCTAGCTTGGAAATATTTATAATTTTGAATGGCTCATCTAATCTTCTTAGATTTAAAATGATTAGTTATGTGTTTCAACTCCAATCTGTCATCTTCGTATGTTTTAATTTGTCCTATCCATCCCACGATTCTTTATTTTTTCTCATTTGTATTCATTTACAGTTCTGCTTTTGTTTCTGGTAATGTTTAAGCTACATGCTCTATTTTGAACATTTTACTGTTACATAAAACACTAAAATGTGCATAAATAATATTACAGTTACATTTTACTGAGGCCATACAAACTTCAGGCCACTTTTTCCCGTTTTTATTCTTTCATACTTACATTAATTATATTAGTTATAGTAATATGAGTGCATCATTTCATGCCATTGTACTTATCTCAATATCATGATGTCATCATTTTATCCCGTACTTGTATTAGCATTCTACCTACTTCTCTGCTGTCCTTATTAGAACTGTGGCAAAAAGCTTTAAACCCCATGTCATGGGTTTATTTGTCGTTAATGTTGCAGTTTAAATTCTACCACTAGGCAGCATTCTTCACGGCTTTGCCAAGTATGTACACAGTACAGACACTTCGGGGCTCTGGCAGGTACATGATTTCGGGATGATGTAAGATCTCAGGTTGTAAAAGTGTCATTCAGGCAACTTCCTATAAATCGTCCCTTCCAGACAACTCACAAATAAAGCATTTGGCAATGATGTCTTACCATTTCTGCTGCCCATGACCTTCTAGACCCTGTTAAGTAAGTTGTCCAGTGTTCACTAAGCAAGTTTTTTTTTTAAATTTTTCAGTAGTCTCAATTTCCCTTAATATACATTCCTCTTTGTTAAAACACGTCCCATAATTTCTCCTCAGTATACCCTCAATCAAAGTATTTAATACATATATTTGCCCTATGAAACATATCTTTATCTATGGGAATTAGTTACGGAATATTTGACTTGGTTAAATATGAAGTGAAAAAGAAAAAAAACAAGAAGATGAGCAATAGGAACCAAGTATAAAAGAGTAAAAAACTAAACTAAATATTCACATTTACTTACCTGGAATGAAATATCTGTTGTAGGTAAGACTTGGAGACACCAACCTACAGTTGAAATAAAGCAATATAGAAGACAATAGTATTACTAAGTTTTGGGGGTAGAAGTCTAACCAAGAACACACCGGAGAATTCACAGAAGATGCAGGTTTTAAGAATTCTACATTGGTCCTACAACTGTCTTAGTGGAATCCCTTACTAGTGCCAATGAATTGGTTCCTTTGAAGCCTTGGTTCGTATTTGCCAGATAGATTTTTGACAGATGAAGTGTTTATAATTAAAATGAATATCTCTTATTTCAGATTTTAGGGCATTCTTTGGAGAACAGAGTATCCTGAAAATTCTGCACATGGCTTTGTAAGAATCTCGCTAAGTCTCAGTACCTCACCCTGGAAACCTCCCTGAGGCTCTCTGCCCAGATACTTGTCCTCTTATTTGATGACCTCACATATCTTTGAGGTACTTTTTGTACCATTGAAGGGCAGATATGACTACATCTCTTTTGGACTCCAGACCTATAACCAAGGATGCATCCTATAGACACGGCATAAATGTATTGTTCATTGAATTTTATCCATGTATTTACAACTTTCCATTTTCACGTTTTCTTTTGTTTTCCTATCACCCTGATTTCCTTTTATAGGTTGTAGATTATATTGGACCCACAAAATAATCTAGGATCATTTTTTTCCATCTCAAGAGCTTTAACTGTACATATAATGCCATTTTTGCAATAAGTCTGGGGATTGGAATGTGGCAACCTTTGGGCAACCGTTTTTCAAACAACCAATCTAGTTTCAGATGGAACAAAAAATCCACTGAGTCACATATTCATCCTACTATAAAGTACGAGGTAACAACTACTGCAATGGTAGTAAAATGCCAATTTTATCTAGTGTTTTAGCTGCTTTCTCACTGCTGAGACAAAATCTCCAACACCAACAAGTTGAGAGAAGAGACATTCATTTTTGCTCACAGTTTGTAGAGGTTTCAGTTCATAGTCAGCTGGTTCCAAGGCTGGGTGGCCTGGCAGAGGGCATCACAGAGGAGAAACAGTTCATGGTATGGCAGGCAGGAAGCTATATCTGTGAAGGGAGGAGTGATACATATGTCATCCTATTTCTGATACTGAGCAGTTTTAGGATCCCAGGAAATCTTCACAGATCTTCTGGAAATGAGCACGGGCAGAAGTTTCAGTTTTACCAACAGTAATGTTCTGGAGATCTAAAGTACAGCACTATAGGTCACAAGACTGGGTAATATCCTATGCCTAAAATGTACTAAAAGTAGATAGATCTTAACTGTACACATGAAAGGAAGAAGGAGAAGAAAGAAAATACTATTTTAGGTAAAAGATACATTAATCAGCATGGTTATGCGAATATTTCACAATGTATATGAATATCAAAGCATCGAGTTGAACACCTTAATTACGCATGATTTGAATTGCCAAATACATCAAAATAAACCGGAAAAATTGAAAATAAGCATTTTGAGCCTTAATTTCCTCATCTAAATGTAGAATAATGCCATGTACTTGTGAAAATTACAGTTATATGAAATAAATACTGGGAAATTAAAAGGGAAAATTTTGATAACTGTTGCTTTTTATTATTTATTCATCCCTTAGAATTTCATCTAGTAGCCTCCAAATACATTTGAATTAAAACTTTTCATTAAAGTGCCACAGTATGAAATCTGACACTTTAGTTACGCATTAAAAAAGTTTTATCTTCATTTTGTGCTTCTTCTTCCTGTCTCAGGGAGCCAGCAAAGCACTGATAGGAGATGAGCCCAGTAACCAACAGAAGGGGGACCAGAAGCCCAGAATCAGTAACAAAACATATAGATGCCATTGCATCCTTCCTTCTTTATTCCTGCTCCAGTGTGCAGAGACCGGGGGAGAAGGGGTGGGAAGATTCTCCCCCAGGAATCCCTTTCAGGAAAGGAAGGAGGGAAATTTTAATAGCAATGTGGATCTGCAACTTGGCAATAATACCAAGTTAAAAGAAAAAATAGAATGTGGCTTTTAATAAACAAAACAGTTCACAATTATGCAAAGGATCTGATGTGTTAGTAATGTATTCCCCTCTGGACTGTCCAGGAAGGCAAAGTAGTAACCCCAGAGGTAGCTGTGGAGAACATACGGGAGCTCAAGTTGATGTCTCCCGAAAGTCACTATTCTTGAGTGACTTACTTGTCGACTAGATTGGGCCAGAGAACAGACCTGGGTGGTGGACCCGTTTATGTAACTCTGTGGCTGTTTTGAAAGTGAGAGTGGAGCATTTCCTGAGCAAGTTTATCTTAACTTCCATGCTTTGCCTGTGCCTCTGGGGATTTGGATGCTGGATAACGATGATTTGCAGACAAAACAACCCAAGACTGGGAATCAGCTTGGATTGTTTGGTGTACCAGCTCTGAATAAATGGCAAGATAATCATCCTTGGCCTCAAATGATTTAGTTTTAATGATTGCATACAAAACATTCTGATATAGAAGCTCATACCATATATATTTGCTGGAATAAAACATACGTTACTGAGGCTGACGTACAAATTACAGACACCCTAGCAAAATCTGCAGGTAGGAAAAAGAATAGTAAAATCACAATATTCTTTCACTGAAAAACCCTTATAAGAAATCATGGTAAAGAGGAAAATAATATGCTATTTATATCAAATACTGGAAGCAGGGCTCAATCTAAGTAAATTTCTTAGGTAAATGAACTATGTCTTTTGGTTTCTATTTCAGAAATAGTTATTTTGAAAGAAAATCTTTCAAAACGATTGTTGCTACTTCCTTCCCTCCATTTTAAACTAAATATACTTATCACAATATAATCTTTTTAAAAAAACTTTATCACAGAGGACCATTTTGATATACAAGGAATTTTCCTCTATTTAAAAAAAATGTTTTTGATGGCTGCCCCCTACTTGGTCCTTTTCAGAAAAGGTTTTGTGAGCCATAACTATTGACCCCCAACTTCTCGTATCACCACTTCCAATCTGTATTTTTCTAAAGTTTGATACAAAATAGAAAGCACTATATAAATGTGGTAATGTTGATAGATGAATAATGATAATAATCCCTTTAATATTTACCTGTTTAATTGGTTTATATATACATTTTTCCACATATGAAGTTAACTAATAAAGGAAGGCTGAGTGACCTTGGTGAACTATCTCCAACCTAACTTTTCAGTCTATTTTATAATCTCTAATATGGTCCCAACATGCAGCCACTTGATATTTTTTGCCATTCGATTATGAATTACATCAATTCCATGCTCTTTCATTTCTGCATTCTGTTCAACATTTGTGTCCAGGTCAGGGAAGGTAGACGGCTTCCCTTACTGTGTCGTGTAGCATAGTGATTAAGAGCTGTACTCAGAAGGTGTCACACTGAATGGTAGCAAGTTAAACACACATTTAATGCCAAAGACGGGCTTTCTTTTGAGCATAGAGATTCCGTGCATTTATGTTTGTATTCTCAGCTCAACAGGTGGTTGTCAAAGCAGTGCTTGCTGGAGTGAATCACAGAATAGCTTTGTTATCTGAACTGTGTTACAACTTCTTTTCAGCTCTACCCACCTTAACACAGATCACTGTATTTTCACTCACTCGTTCAGCAGTAGAAGTGTCCCAAGCCCTTGCTAAGTTCCCACATGGTTCTTTGTGGGCCGTTTTTAATTGACAGTTTCAATAGATACAATGTGATCTAGGGGGGAACACACCAATTTCATGGCAGGACAGTGGGTAGTAATCACAGGAATGTTTTGGGAACTCCACTCTCAGAAGTAAGAGAAGAAATGAAAGAGTTCTCCGCTGTTGTTTTGGTTTTCTTGATCCTTCAGGGCTTTGTAAATGCAATGGCAAGAAACAGAGACACTCCCTTCCAACAACACCAGCTTCCCTGCAGTCCTCCAAATGTGTCAGTAGCTTCTTGCTTTTTTCTGCTTTAGATGGACCACATCCCAACTTTCAGCCTCTGAAGAAATTTTACATGCTTAATTTCCATTGCCAGCGTTAGGGATTTAGGTCAGTGGCAGAGCGCTTGCCTTGCAAGTGCAAGGCCCCAATTTCAATCCCCAGCACCGCCCCAAAAAATGCTACTGTAATAAAAGTATTCATAATTATAATTTTGACTACACTGGCAAGCAGATGAACAATAGTCTTGCTGACTATATCAATTTTATTGCTCTAATTTTAAAAACATCAAGACATTGTGGATATTGTGATGCTTTTCTATTGGGTGTAGAAGACATCAGATACCACGGCCTCCTTGATGCCCATATTCATCCTTTGGAAATGTCCATCCCTTTCCTTCCTTATCTGTCATTAACCTTTCAGACATCAGTTTAAATTCAGATACTTAGTATTTGTAGGAACTCTTCTGTCATTGCCCCTGATAATCCACCTACTTCCAAATGAATTAAAGACTTGGTGCCTTTATTCTCACCTCTTTTGGGGGAAAGGAGCAAAGTTTGCTTTTCCTTCTTCTCCCTAGGTTGATTGAGGCATGATTAACAATTTAAAATGCATGTATTTAGGATATGCAATGTGATGTTTTGCTATATGGGTACATTGTGAGACTTCCTATAATCGGCTAATTAACATACCTACTATCACATAGTTCATTTTTTGTGTGTAGGGTGAGATTGCTCTTAAGAATTTCAATTGTACAATGAATTATAATTGCCTATAGTCATTAGCGATTACCCACCATCATGTCAGTAATTAACAACTACTTATCTGCATGAATTATTTTTTAATTAAAGTTTGTCTCCTACAATGAGATCGTCAGCTCTCTGGCAAGGTAGGTGATTCACTTGTTCTTAGGTATGGACAAAATTTTGTTGTATTCTCGCCCTTTCTTGAAAAGTGACAGACTGCTGATGTTTTCCTCATCAAAAGGCAAAGAAATGTGAAAACTGTCAGAATCAAAATGGATTTGGTATCAATCCTAATAAAAAATAGTAAGCAGGAGTATAGGAAGGCGGTCTTCTTACCCATGATACCTGATTGTAACTATCAAAAAAAAAAAAAAAGAAGAAGAAGAAGAAGAAAAATAACTTACCGAACCAAAAGCTTGCAGAGAGGTTTCCACAACTTTATACAAGAAGTACATCTTCAGGGCTACTAGCCCAGTGCCACTCCTGTTATTAATCACTTTGGCCAGAAATTATCCTTTAAAAATATGATATAATCCCTCTGACCTTTGTCCGTAAAAGTTTCCCCTGTCCAGCTTCTTTGAATTATGCCCTATGAATTTCCATTGCAATGTGCTGCTATTCCCATTGCAATGCTATTCTCGAGTATGTGCCTTTATTTTTGGAGAATCTCTGATTTTTATTAATTGAGAGAGACATTAAGAAGGAATTCACTGGTCCATTGAGCAGAGAGACGCCTAAGAAATTGCAAATAATATGACAAGGGCCAAGCGAGTCATTTTGAAGAAAACAGTATGCGGGGTTGTTGGTAAAGGCAACCGTTTTGAATGAAATTCTTTTTGAACTATGGGGTGTAACTGCATTGCCCATGCTGGCTTTTAATTCTTGGGCTGAAATGATCCTCCCACACTGGCCTCCCAAGTAGCTGGCGCTATGGGCTTGTGCCACTACGGTTAGCTCCAAGACAGTCGTTTCGAGTCACCATCCTGCCCTTGCCTGCTTCTGAAAACGTACGTCAGTCACTTTTCCTGAAGTGTACTTTTGTTTCTGTTTTGATTTATAAAGTGGCGATCACAATAAGAACAGAAAGCTGTTATAAGAATCAAATAATAAGCAAAAATCTCAAAATGATCTAGAAGGTACTCCTATTGCGAATCACTATAGACTCTTTATGGGGACATGTGGGGTGACCACGTGACATCCTAGAGTAAACATGAGTCTTCTTACAGCCACGAGTGAGTATGCATTGTAAAGCTCTAAAGAGTTATGAAAGTAGCAAATAGTATTATTTAACATAGTCGTTTTGTATTATGCATTTGTGGATTTGTGTGAAAATTTCTCTGTGTTTTATGATCATATCTGCCAGTGCATCCAAGTGACTTTGAGAACCCTCTGCTTTTTAAAAATGGTGATGTTTCTGCAGGAGTATTCAGCTTCGGACATAAAAATCACTAACTGGTTCTTTTCAGTCTTCCTATTTCAATTACTGAGGCAGCGTCTAAGTGGTGGCACACTGAACACAAGTCCATCAGAAAGAATCAAGGATTAAAGAGGGAGAAAATGAATATACTCTGAGAACAATGTTTTGGGACAGATTTGATCTGACATTTGATTGGAGAAGCAGAATGCTTGTGCAATGAAGAACCAGGTACACAGCTGACAATTGAAAGGAAGGCAAGTTAGGCATCCCGTTGAGAGAGACTTGAAGAATTGGTTATTCTGTCTCTGCATCCTAAAAAAAGTATACACACAAATAGATCGTGGGTATAATATCTACTAAGAGCAAGAATAACCTGTAGACAAATCTCAAAAATAATTCCTGGAGAAAAGAAATTCTGCTACAACTTCGGTTTCTCATTTCAGGAAAGGAGATGAAATAATCTTTTCTTGGAAAAAAGGAATATACAATTAAAAAGTGATTATGTTTCTGACTATGAAACACATGATAAAAATATTTAATTGAGTTAATCATTTCAAATATTGGTGTTTCTGTTGAGCAGAAAAGCTGAAATTTCTCTTAATGTTAAACCACTTGTCAATCCGAATCTAAAATAATCACATTTTGTAGAACCTTTTAGAATTCTTAAGCCATACAAAAAAGTGTTATATCTGTAACATCTGTTCACTGTCTGTTCACTCAACTAATCTTCCAAAGAAGCACCAAAGGTTATGTGTGGTTACATGACTACTTCCTGCCTCTTAAATCCTTGATTCAGCAATGTTTATGGAAATCTAGGTATTGCATTAAGTGTTTAGAATATAGCAATTATTAAGAAAAGCAAAGCCTTTGTCTCCATGGGTCTTCTATTCCACTGAGAGGAGTTATGCAATTTCTATGCAATGTTATGCAATGTTGAAGAGCTAGTGAGACAAATTTAGAAGATACAGAGCATGTAGAAAATTGATGCCCTTGAGTGACAAGAATGGTCAAAGAAGGTCATGGGAGAGGATATTTTAGTGAAGCTTTTTACGAAGTGAAAGATTAGAACATGGGCAATATCTGGACGTAGAAAGGGAGGATTATAAAGCATGTAATAAAAAAACACAGTGAAGAATTCAGAAGAGAAATGCTTTTCCTAGGACAGGAAGAAAATCTAAACTGAGGGGCCCAGTGCAGCAAGGGAGTCTAGGCACCGTCATATGGCAATGGAGTACAGTTACAGCATATGAGTATTTTCTGTATTTCACACCCCTCCTTCCTCTGCCAAAGCCCATCCTACATTAGTCTTTGCATCCCACTACTTGCAAAATATTTTCCTTTTTATTATTTCATTGAAAACTATAATGACCCGGGTGGAGTCTTGATCTTATTTCACAGTGAGTACAGGATGAACACATACGGGCACCTGCACATAAGGAGACAGGATTGGTCTCCAGCCTCCAGGAAGTAACTTGGCTTCAGCCGCTTCTCCTCCCTGCACTACTTCATTAAATCCTTTCTGCAGCCATGAACGTGCACTTTCTAGTGGCAACGAATGCCATTTTTTTCCCTCTTCCAGCTGGCAGAGTTCTCCAGGTTGTATATTATTTCTTTGTGTCATTGCCTGTGTTCTCAAAATAGCTATTTTTAGAACATGTATTACACGTATCACAATCGCTGATCTTCTTGGCCATCTCTCTCACTAGGCTACAGATCCCTCAATAATAATGTCTGTTTTTTATCTTTCACGTCTAGGAGAGTGTCTAGTGTAGTCTGTTACATTACGGAGAGCAAAAAACACAGGAAGTGCTTTGTGAAAGTCAGAATAGATTTTTTCAAAAGTTTCCGTTTCTTTCATTTTCTTACTCCAGTTTCTTCTAATGTTTCCTGAAGGCCTTTCACCATTAGGTTCTAAAGTAACTTCTCTATGATGCCAGTATTTGCTAAGGTGTTAATAGTCTCTAAAGGCTTCAGTCAAATGCTCAGCAAAGTAATACTTTACGTGTTAGAAGCGGATAGGCCACGGGGAGAGGTGGAGAGAGAAATTCTTAACCTCGAATACTCTAGATTCTAATCTCTGGGGAAATCAGTGTGCTAAGCTCACTTCTCATCTCTTGTTTTCAATTTTCTCTTGATCCCAAAGTGAATTTGACTTGCCAGATCACTAACACATGTTTACTAAGAAAGCAAGTTCCATGGGCAGGATCTAGGATTAGAGTGAAGAGGAACCTCTGTCAAGTAAACTCGTATTTATAAAAAAGCACACTGAGTAGCTCCTGTGAACACAGTAAGCATGAAGGGGGTTGTGACGGCACAAAGCAGAAGGGATACACCTGTCCGTCACATGGGACTAGGAAGACTAGCCAGAGAATATCTGCCTTTGATATTGGCCAAATACTTCTTTTACTATGGTAGGTGATATGCAAATGTGTGAAGATTTGCTTGAAGTAACTTCTAAGCAGAGTCCTGAGACATAAGAATTGTTATGTGTAAATTTCTGTTATTAGGTTTGTCTAAAAGTTCATGTGTATATTTTGGGTGGAGGACCAGTGGTTCAAAATGATCCTGCTTAAATTGATTCAAATACCACAGCACTAGTTCTCTGAATATGTTTAAAACTCCTTGGCTCTTAGTGAGCTCTTCAGGGAAGCAGAAATATAAAGCACTTATTTATGTGATTGTTACAAGAGTTAAGTGAGACAATACATTAGGAACATAAGCTCAACAGTGGCCCCTTCAATAAATTCTAATCTCTGTTGGCAGCGTTATTGTTCGTGTTTCTGTTGAGTCACTAAGGGTAACTGCTAGCAATGACAAATGACATATGCAGTGGTTCAAAATTCCTTAATGTTGTATACATGGAAACTGAGGCAACATGGACAGGACAGAAGTATTTAGAGAAAAGTTTGAGCAGAGACGTCTCTTCCCTATCCCACTCCGTGCCTCCCTTCACTGAAGCTAGGCATATCTCTATTCGCTCAGCACCACATTCAACTATGAAAGACTCACCACCTAAAAATGTCTGCACCCACTTGGAAGCCAGCCCCAGGAGAGGAAAGGTCCCAGGGCTAATGGGACACCTCACAGAGAAATTAGTTCAGGGAAAGGATGAAGTAATGTGCCGATTAGACAAGAGGGTTTATCTCATCCTCCATCCTCACTGCCTGATCAGTATTCGTTCTTATCATACAAAAGAAAGGCAGCCCAGTTAGAATGTGCATTCAGTACTAGAATTCAATAAACTCAAAACACATGTATTTGATCTTGGTAATTTCGATCTGAGGTAAACATGACTGGATAAAGGAAGATGACGTTTTTCTTAGGGGATCATTTGCAACTCAGAGGATGTTCAGTAACCCCTCTGGATTCTGATGCCAGAATCTTTTGGCATCAGAAGATCCCAAAGACAGATTGGGGAAGACAAGTGTGTCTAGAACATGGCTGGAGGGAACCTGTCCAGAAACTCAAAGGAGGACCCTTGGGAAATCTGAAGAATCATGACAACCTTTGTGACTTAAACAAATTGCTCAGGCTATCAGGTGGAGGATGTCATAGACAGTGATGGGACCAGAGACCGAGGTCCACACAGGAGGCTACTGCAGGAGATGGCCACACCGAACTGGGAGACAGCCTGTGACCTTCAGCAAAAAATGGCCTGCAGATAGAGAAGATAAGAAGCACATGTTTGAATTTAAAGGAGCAGGAATAAATAAATCAAATGGTGAAAATAAATCTTTTTGAATTCAAATGACAGCATGGAATGGCTGGAAACGATAGAAGTCTAGGACTCAAAGGGCTGTAGTATTATCCTCAAATATGTTTATACCATTAACGACCATCTTTCCGAGAAAGTAAAAAGGTATTTTTTCCCTTAAATTCTAGGGATATAAAGAATATTGAGCCTGCAATCTACAAATAATAAAATATAATTTTTACAGTAAAATTTTGCTGTACTTTCGGTCTGACATGCTCCGCAAGGCCTTGTCTTGTTAAAGGTGCTGTCTACAGTGTGTAGCAATCTGGAGAAGCAAGGGAAATTTTAAGAGGTGGCCTCAGTGAAAGCAAGGTAGGTCACCCGGCATGTGCCCTTGACAGGGCAGAGGGATCTTGCTCTCTTCCTATCTCTTCCTCTTTCTCTTTGATTTCTAGGCCCCAAAAGGGGTGCAGGTTTTCTGACATGTCCTCCTTCCAAGAGATACTAAGCCACCAGAACCCCAGAGTCTTGGGGCCTAAGACACCTAGACCTGAAATTATGAGCCCAAATGAACTTTTTCTCTTCTAATGTTTTTATCTGATACATTTTATGACAATGACAGAAAGCTAACACAATTCTATGTATCTATAATTTCAACATGGCCTATGTCTTACAAAATCTATTCCATAGTTTTTGTAATTCAAATGGTAACCATAGTGCCACAGGACAAAACCCAAAATGTTTACTATATACTTCAGCATCTGGGCATGGTGGGGGCAAGCCTGTAATCCCAGCACTCAGGAGGCAGAGGCAGAAGGATTGCTGGGAGTTCAAGACCAACCCGGGGTACACAGTGAGTTCAAGGCAGGCCTGAACTACATAGCTACATAGTGAGACCCTGTCTGGAAGAAACAGAACAAAACAAATCTCCCTGGGGCCTGGTGACACACACCTGTAATTCCAGCACTTTGAAGACTGAGACAGAAGGATGGTAAGTTTAACCACAGCATTGGCAACTTAATGATTTAACAAGACACTGTCAAAAAAATAAATAAATAAAAAAGCACTGTGGGGCTATAGCTGAGTATAAAGACTCTGACTTAGAACCCAGTACCACTCCAAAAAATATATATATATATTTCTTTTTCCAAAAATTTCTCTTACATTTTTTTTCTTTTACATTATTGGCAAGAGAATATAACTCCAATGTAAGTGACAGTAAACGTTTTTATTAACATAAACAAGTGAAACAAAAATGGAGCAACAAAGATATATGCCTGAATTCCACGTGTTCTTCTGTCAGTGATAGGAATGACTTCTCTGAATCAGGCAGCAGTTGTCTAGTATTGGATAAAGATTTCCACACTATTCTGTTATTTGTAATGTCATGATTGTAGACATGACACATTAAAACTAATCTTCACTATTTCTATTTTCTCCTGCATTTTCTTTAGAGAAACAACAAAACTACAAACAAAGTTGTGATTTGTAGTGTTTGCCAGCATCGGTGGTGTCAATACTCCTACTACCAGCTATTTTAAGCTACAAGTGTGACAATACAAAATGTGGAGCTGGTACAACAAAGATGACCGTGTAGTATTTCTATCATATAGGTGCTTGGTGATACAGATAGATTAAAAAGTAATAAACTTTTCAGGAAATGAAGCATTTCAGTACTTGTCTCAGCTTTTAACATACTTTATTAAGTTTTATATATATGTGTAAAGTCTTATAATACAGTATTTAATAATTATTTTAACAACCAGTTTGTGGAATTTCTTAAAGGTTAACTATTGGCTTCCTGAGTCAGTAAAGTGACCCAGTGAGAGAAAGATTACTGCTGACCATGCAGAGAGCCAGTATGGAACTTCAGAAGAGTCAGATTTGAAGTATTATTACAAATGTTGATTTGTTTTCTCTGCTTGCATGAATTTGTCTATCTCTGAGTGCTGAGTAGGTAGAGATAAAGATAGATTCTTAAGATTTTTACTGAACTAAACTTATGCTATTCTAAGCTATTTTGGTCTATGACTCTTTCCACTGTGTTGGATCCTGTCTAATTTTCTTATTTAACTGTTTTCCAGCTCTATATATCTACCAAGAGGGTTGTCCTTATGATTTCTCAGACCACTTCTCATCGCTAGTGTGTTTCAGAAATCATATGAAGTCTAGGTCATTTTGCACTCTGGGGCTCCTCAGGTTGCTTTTCTTGCATGTAGGACTCACCCTCCCTTGAACTTCCAAACGTGAGCGTCTGGTGATGCTGGAAAATATTCTTATCTTCTAAATCAGTTTATTCCCTTTCTCAAGTCATTCAGATTCTCTGAGAAGCAAATTGGGAAAAAGTCTTACTACTGATTTCAAGTAAATGATTCTCAAGGCCAGAAATAAGCTCAATTTTGCCCTCAGGGGCATTGTAAGCTCCTTGATCCAATTGAGGTCTCTAAGCTGATCTTTGTGCACTCTGGCTGCCCCGAGCTGATGGCTCTCCTGGGAAAGAATCAGCCACTGAGGAGGGCTTAATGACCCTGACTGTCTTCTGTGATTCCTCTGTGTCTCTTGACAGCTGGGTGTAAAATGCTCCCTGGTGGCTAGTGAATCAGTAAAACCTCACAGCTGATGAGTGTCTCAGAAAACATCCAGTCCAACTTTCTTGCTTCTCACATGGGACTCCTAACAGGGCAGAAGCATGGTTGGAGAGGCTCTATAGCTGGGGCTGGACCCAGGAATAGGCCTCCCTATCCAGGAATATGTGCTCCCTTCCAGAGACCATGGTGCATTCTACAGTGTACAATTAAACTTCAGATAATGGCATCAAGATCTAAATGTCATAGCATACTGGAAAGGAGAGATATTAGTGTAAGTGGGATTCTGATATATTTATATTAAAAATGTTTGTATAGACTGGGACTCTAAAAGACAGGACTACTTCAGGAAGCAGACATTGAGTCAAGCCTTGAATGGGTGGAGAGGACCCCTACTCCCATGCTCAGTGTCGGCAGCTCTCCAGAATCTGGATCTTCACACAGCATGGAGTAGGGAGCATGATATGGAACTTGCACTTAGGCTATTTGTGTCACAATTTTCACCTGGGTTACAGAATAAGACAAATGCAGCTCAGACAGTCCAGCAGGTTTGCATGAAATCACTCCTTTGTTATATGAAGGAATTGGGTTTGCATTACAATATATTATGTATACAATTTATCTGTCAAATAAAATTTTTGTCAAGATACTCTTCAGTATATCTTTGGTGGAAATTATTTAACTAATTTATTTTTTCTTCTACTTAAAATACATATTGCTTTCCAAGTATATTTCTTCTTTTCAAATTTTATTTTTAATAGTACATATTTGTAGTACATAATGATTACATTTGTCATGGGGAGTTTGTGCAGGGATATGATGCATCTCAAATCTTTTTTTATCCCTTTTCCCTTTTTCTCTCCCCATTCCTTCTATCTCTTCACTCTTTCCCTTTCTGAAAGAGCTCTGTCTCCCTTTTTCCTATCTATCTCTTATTTTGCTTTTTATTGGATTTCTCATGTAAAAAAAACTCACTTGTGTGTCTGATTTATTTCACTCAACATTATGGTCTCATGGTGCAGCTCTTTTCCTACAGATGTCTCCAGTTCATCCTTCTTTCTAGCACAGTAGCACTCCATTGTGTAGAAACACCACATTTTTAAATCCCTGCATCTGTTGATGGATGTACAGGCCACATTCAAGATTTAGCTATTGTGACCTATGCTGCTATAAACATGGGTATGCATACACCCCCGTTATGTGATGTCCTTAACTCTTATGGGAAGATGCCTAGAAGGGTGTTATGGCTTGTATCTAGATGTCCCCCAAAGGTCTCATGTGATCATAGGTGGGGCTTTTCAGAAGTGGTGAATCTAGAGTGTGTGATGCTGATATTAAGTGTGATGCTGGGATCAAGAGTGTTCGATTACTAAATTAGTCCACTGACTGGTTAGGCATAGTTCTGGGAGTGGGTAATGGGGAGGCCCACCCTAGCTGTGAGTGCTACCCACTCTAAGGATATGAAGCCTGGATAGAAAAGACGGGCCAGACAGGATTACCTCCATCACAGCTGCTGGTTTTGCTGCCTCCTTCCAGACTATGAACTATTTGACCTCTGCAGTGCCCCTCTGCCAGGCCACCCTGCCTTGGAGCCAGCCAGTTATGGACTGAAACCTCTACAGACTGTGAGCTAAATAAACTTTCCCTCTCTTAACTAGAGGAGGTTCAGTATTTTGTCTCAGCAATGAGAAAAGTAACTAAAACAGTTTGGTACATGGAGAAAGATATGGGTCCAAATTCAATGACCTGCATGTAGATAGTACGTTTTCCCAGCATCATTTATTAAAGTGTATCTTTCCTGTAACATATGTTTTCGGTACCTTTATCAAAGATCAGATAGATCAATATATCTGGGATTGTTTCTGCATCCTCTATTCTATAACACCAATCCTCATGTCTATTTTTGTACCAATACCACGTTGCTTCTGTTACTGTAGCTTTGAAATATGACATGAAATCTGGGATTGTGATGCCTCTTTTCACCAAACATGTAAAAGTATTCACCAGTGTGTTATTTATACATGCTTCATATTTTTAGCATTGAAATTCATGCTATGATATAGCTTGCATTAATATGTTTGTAGTATGTTGTAAATATTTTTCTATATGTATCTAATTATTCCAGGATCATTATTGTCAGATTTTTTTATTCTTGGGTCAAAAGTCATTTGATTTTATTAGTAATCATTTCTATTTTTATTTCTCATTTTCTCCACTATATTTACACAAATATGTGTACTGATATACTGATATGATACTATTTTGATTACACATATTTATTAAGTATTGGATCAGGTAATTGAAATAATCCAACATTTATTATTACTAATTTTTCAAGTTTCTTTTTTACTTTTCTAGACTTTTATTCACTGTTGTTTGTATTTTTTTTAATTTTTTGTATATTTAGAAGCCTGCTGGAATTTTTATTGGAATTGTTTTGAACATAAAGATATGTTTGGTAGAAGTAGAGCTTTAGAAAACTTGATTCTTTCAATTCATGAACATGGTATATCTTTTTATCTACATTAATTTTAATTTTTCACATCAGTGGCATATAGTTTTTAATCTAGATAATTTAAATATATATTTTTGATTAAATTTAACCCAGACTATCATAAGAACTTGATGATGCCATAAAAGGCAATTTATTTTTAAAATTTAAGCCTTAGGTTGTTAATTCATTTTTTGTAAATCGACATTATATTCTGAATAGTTTAAATTCACTAATAAGACATTGTTGCTTTATTTTATATTCCTTATTATTTTACAAACATTCTATTAATATAACTTACTTTGAGAGTTTTTGAAAGTTAAACTGTTCCAGGATAAATTTCATTTTGTCATGATATATTATTCCTTCTAATATACTGGTGTGTTTTGACTAATATTTTGTTTAGAGTATTTGAAAATGTTTCTAAACTAATATTGGCTTACAATTTTCTTTCTTTGTTTTGTCTCCTTTGGGGATTAGAATATGTTGGCCTCATAGAATGAGTTGAGAAGTCTTTCCTTACTGTTTTCTGAGTGGAGTTGAATTTCATATCATTTCTTTCATAACTCAGTTTGAATTTACCAATAGCATCTTTTCAGTGTGAAGTTTTTCTTTGATGACACTTTTTTAATATTGTTGTCAGTTTTTATAATTTATGATGTTAAAGAATATGTTCATTACATCCAAGTTTTTGAATATATTAAAAAGCTTTGATCATAACATTGCATTTTGTGTTTGATGTGGTTTTTCCTCTATTATTTCTGATATTGGTAGTGTATGCTTTCTTACTGATCAGTATTCCTAGAGGCATAGACTATAATATAACTTTGACCATTTATCTATTTTTATTTTATCAATGTATTTTCTAATTTTTCCAGTTTTTGCCTTCATATTTTAAGGCTATTTATTTTATATCCTAAAGTTTTGTTTTGCAAATTTCTATGCTTTATTTTACAATTGTCTTTGTCTTTTGATATAATAATAGACACATATAGATTACTTTTCTAAGTACAGCTTTACTTATGTCTTAGATTTAGATATTTTGTATCTGCATTATTTCCCAACTGAAAATATTTTTTCACGATTTTTTACTTTTTCTATAGAATATTTGGATGTTTATTTTGTAAATTTAAGTATTTAAGAATTTTTCATTTTTTTGTTTTTTTTTTAAATTTAGTGTGTGTTTATCAGGGCAATACTCTATGTTTTTATTCATGGCATATCTTTATTATTGTCTCATGTGACCCTGAAAATAATGTGATTTCTGCCACCATATAAATGTCCATAAGTGTATTCTGTTGTTCTATAAATATTGATTATGTTTTTTGGTTAACAGTTTTGTTCTATTTTCTAAATTCTTTTTTTTTATTTTATAAGAAGTAAAATCGTTAATGTTATCAATTTTTAGTTTCTACATTTATTTTTCTGTGTGTTATTAAACATTGTTGTTATTAGATAGGATTGATTTACCTTATGTAATGAATTATTTCCTATATCATTATTAAGTGGTTATCTTCATTTAAGGTATTACTCCTTATCTTGAAATTTGCTTTACCCAAACCTAATACATTATTTTAATGGACTATTAGATTTTTACACTTCATGTAATTTCCATTCTTTATTCTAATGTATGGATTTTTATATTATAATATGTATTTCTTCTTAAAAAGTTGATATTAATATTTTAGCTATTTTGACAGTTTTGCAGTTATTCAATCATATTTTTTTATTTTTAACTTTTTTTGCTGATGACTTATGTTGAATTAACCAAGATTGTACTTTTAATTCTAAGTTTTATTTAGTATTATTTTATTTCCATCTTTGGCATTTTACATGCACTGACTTTATAGCTTCACTTACAGTGGACACTGTATTGGTTATTACAGGCGTTCTTAGCTTACCACCATCTGCCATGGATTACTAGACTACTTCTGTGATATAAGGAACTTCCAAGAATACACATCCCCTCGCCTTTGTGCTGTAGTTCCCATAAATTTATCTTTACACATTATACAGATTAAATACGCTCTTTCTATTTTTGCTTTTATAAGTCAATTGCCTTTTCAAGAAATCGAGGAGGAAAAGTTATATTTTCACACTTACTGCATAATTCTAAAGTCCCTTGTTCAACTGTGTAGATACAGATTTCTATTTGCCTTCACTTCTAATTGGACTTAACAGTTTTGTTGTGTTCTAAGATACAAAAAGCAAAAAAGAAGGCAGAAAATGTTCCCCTTGTCTAGTTCCACTTTGTTGTTCAGTCTCATGGTTATTAGAAAATGTAAAGATGAAAGAAACTAAAACTTCGATTGTAAAAATCAACCGGACAGATTCACCAAGTGTTTGCGCATGTCTAGTGGGCTCTGCTGGTTCCAGCGCACAGCGGGGCTCCTGGTTAGAGGAGCTGAAAACACGGCACCCTGAGTAGAAACACAGGACCGTCATTAAGGAACCATTTGTTCAACACTGTTCTTATATTTTATAAAAATAATGGTTGATTTTTGTCCTTAGTATGTGTTTGATCTTGTCTTAAAATTGTAATGTTTTCTTTTTATCCTGTAAGGTAAGTATAGATATTCGTGATTTTATGAGAGAAGGAGGTGAGCATCAAAGTCACTGGCCTCGAGCCTCGCAGCTTGAAAAGGTCATAAAGAATGTAAGCACAGGGAAGTCTAACCCTCAGGTCAGGTCCTCATACCATGTCTACATATTAGCAAGAAGTTTCTCCACTAGAAAGTTTATCGAGACACCATTTTAAAAGTTTCATGTGATTCAGTGTGCTAATAACTTGAAGTTAAAAGACTAGGATTTAAATGCCCCCAGGCAAGCCATTTAGGTTTCAGAGGCACAATTTCTGTAGAGTTACTGAGAATTTAAAGTGGCTAGAATAGAACGGCTGTTCATAGATTTTTTTTTTTATGATTGTAACTACAAATAAATGTAACCTTTCCACTTTTGATTATTATAAAAGTATAAAGGTTCAATCAGAATGATGGAAGAGAAACTATGTTTGAATTACTGTTTAATGAAAAATTTTGAAAGAAATTCATATATATTTGAAGTAAGGATCAAAAACTAGCCAAGGCAGTGGATCTTTGCAGCCAATATCAATTCAAAATTTTAACTACAGTGTAAGTTGTCTTGTTTTTTAATTGTCAAAATTCATTTATTTCTGATAATACTTTTGTGACTTCTCTATCATTACTGTGCAATAATTATCTTTTTAAATTTCATTAGTACGTATTTTACCTAGAAAATAATTACATTCCTCATAGGGAGTTGGTAAATGTATATAACTCACCTTGATTCTTTTTCCATACTTTCTCCTCTCCCTCCCACCTTCTTCCACCTCTCAATCCCCTTAAATAAATATCACTAGGTCTCTCAGATAAATTAATGACTCCTTTTCAATGATATTTACAACAACAATTTGCTCATATAATGACTTCTGATTATATATAATAAACATTATGTGTGGCCAGAGAAAAATTAGTGAATACATCTTTGCCTCAGTTTCTTGATTTATAAAAATAGGAAAATAATATTACCTGTCATAGTCTTACTGTAAGAATTAAGTGAGACACCATGTACTGGCTATATTGGGATTTTCAAATTAAGATTATAATAAAATTAACATTAACTGGGAATCTACTATGCGTAAAACAGTATCCTAATCCTTTAGCTACAGGATTAGAGGAAATAAAGCAAAGGAAAGAAAATCACCCATAGGGACTCGCCAGTCCAAGTTCAAATCTGGGCATCTCACTAGTCAGCTTCGACATTAGCCAGTGGTTTAACCTCTCTGCACATCTAACAAAGATACATGCTTCTCCACAGGGAGAAGGAAGCATAATAACAACTAACAAACACTGACTGTTATGCAGATTTGCAAATGGTAAAGACTCCATTCCTTGTTAGTAGGTCTTCTCATCCTCACTGAGTCCACAGACTATGCTATGGTCATGGAAATCAGCTTTCATTTTATTCTGAGGTCTGCCAATAGGTTTTGTAGGTTTTGAATATTGGCCCTGCTACTTAGATTTTCTGCACCTCATTATTCTCTTCCTTCACTGCAAATACTGAAGTCAACACAAGATAGAACTATCAAGTGTGCATAATGTTAAGTGGGTCATGGAATTACAGTATGGGAATGTCCAACAGTTTGGCTTGCTTGGGGGACATTGAGTAAAGACCAACAGTCTTGGCCTACATATAAAATATATAATATTGTTAATAAATATGCAATGCAACTTCCTTTGTATTTTTATTATAATATTAAAAATAAAGCAATACAAAAATAAAACTAGTAGCATATTTGACTTTGCTTTTGAGAAACTTGTAGCAATGACTGGTTCAATGGGCGTAGTTGCAATTCTTAGTCAATTCTTTGGATGCTCATCAGAAATTTTTCACCTAATTTTACTCATTATGTGTTCCATCCTTGACAGTAGTTGTTCACAAATGTCTATACTGCCAAAAAATAGTAACACGAATGAGGAAGGTGTGATTTCAAAGCAAGGAATATTTTCTCTAGAAAGACAGGTCTTATAAAATTCTAACAAAGACACATGATCAAATTTTTCTTTGAATTGAATGTCTGATTACAACTCTAAACATTCTGTTTGAAACGTCATAGGTATTGTGTTCATGTCAGCTAAAAATGGAGTCACAAATATGCTATAATTGGATGATTTCTTTTCCAGATCTTGAAACTTACTTTCAAATTCCTGTATCAAAACAAAATTACCTTACAAAATAAAAGAAGTCTAAATTTAATAATTGAGTAAGAAAACTTATGTAATGATAAAGTTAATAACAATAAACACATTTTAACGAGCATACACAAATATAGGTGAGTTGAAATACTCTTATCTGTAGCGATTGCTGAATTGCACAGGCAGGTAATGTATGACACATGTGGGTTTGGGGTGTAGGAAGAGGAATTAGCATTGTGCTGTATCCCCCCCTACACAGCATTCTTCTATCACCTGTGCAGTCCATCTTGGAGAACCGCACTGTCAAGTCATGAAAATTTTTACTTAAATTCTCATATGAATATTAAAAGTTTGCAATCTTATGGGGCTCCATTACTAGCTATCCAGTCCTGTAGGCCATGGGTTTGAATCATCTGCCTCAGACCAAGAAAGGCCTTGGAGATCTGACTGCCCAACACTGTCTTTTTGTACTAGGACTTGAATGGTTGTTGACTTGTTTTGGAATTTGTCCGAGTTTATGCATAGGGACTTGTGCTTCCCTAATTTTACATGATTTCCATCCTCAACTTTAAACCACACCACTCACCCGAGGATCTTGAAGCAAGGACTACAGCTGAAAAATTGACCAAAACCATTAGAAAAACACCAGTTGAACAAGTTGTATTTATTATCTGTTGCATAGTAGAAGGACACACATCATGCGGAGTTGGGTGACTTGGGCAAAGAGAGCCAGGAACAACCTGTTACATGTGGTGGGCTCTAGCTGGGTGATTTGAGGAAAGTTTGAAGGGAAGGAGTTTTCTTTGAAGTAGGTACTGCTGTTGCTAATCAGTTCTTTGGCCAGATTCAGACAGAATCATTAGCCAGCAAAGGGCAGCATTTTTAGTGGCTCTCGGCTTCCAGCCTCAATGGCCCTTGGCCCTCAGTATTGCAGCTCTGGATTCTGATACTTCTGGTTTACACCAGTTAGTGCCAGACACTGTCGGTCAACTCTCTTGGTTACAGGTCTGTATTTCAGTTCTCCATCGGCCTCTGGTCTCTGGACCTCTTCAGGGCTATCAGCCCTAGTATTTATAGAGTTTTTTTTAAAGTGACCGCTCTGCCCACATTATTTAGAATATGAATCCTGAGTAGATTTACAAGTCCTTCTGAGCCCATATGACCCAAGAAATCAGGAGCAGATTTACAGAACTACTGGAAAGAGGCTTTCTATGAGTAGGACACGTACTGTAGCACCGAGGAGTGGTTTCTAGGCCAATCTGAGGAGTGTAAGAGGAGCCCGCTTATGAAGCCACGGCAGGCTTGTGAGGAGTCCAAACTGGAACCCTCTGATCGGACTGCACTGTCTCTAAACTCAAGCCTTCTGTTTCGAGCATACTAACTGGTCCAAATTCAATTCAATTGCTGGGTTCCAGTTTAAGCCCACTGAGGTCAGGGTAGATACTTCCCAAAGCATGTGGGCAGAGACAAGGACACATGACTGCCATAGCAGTCATTATGGTGGCATTTGGGCTCAACATTGGGAGATAGAAGCTGTTCAACAGCTGTAGCACCCTTGGAAAAATGACAGGCCAACACAAGAGGATCTTCAAAAGGGCTAGCTGTGTTCACTACAGCTCTCTAGACTTCGGCAGTGTGTGGATGTTAATACCGGGCCTTGGTCCCTCACTGGTCTCTGGCACATTCGGGAGAGTAAAATGCTGCTTCCCCAGAGAGGCAGCGGCATCTGGAGCCAAGGCAGAGGAGCAGAGGCACCATGATGATGGACAAGCGGCACCTGCTGCTGGAGCAGCCAAAGGTAACCTCAGGGCTGGTGGAAGACACAGAGGGGAGCTGTTCCGACTCCTCCTGAGGGCACTGAGGGGCAGCAAGGGAACGGAGGTGGGGGTATGGCATGACAGTGGTCACCAAACCATTGCTACCATAGGGAACAGCAGAAGACAGGCACTTCGGCTCTGTCTCACTGACACAAAGTTGGGTGGAATTTTAAGCCCGGGTGTCTAAAAAGTATTATCTAGCGGGAGTTCTGACTCCATAAAGATAAGTCTTCATTGGTGAAGAAGTAATGATCAGTTTTCGGCTGAGAGAGGTACATTTTGTACTTTGTGGTCTATTGACACTGTTTTTGTCTGTGTTTACATTAGATTATGAAATTGACTTACTTTGTCTTATTGCATCAGGATCTCAGAGAAAGTGGCTCTAAAGTTGCTGCTCATTAAGATTATGTCCAACAGAGAAACATGTAGTCAGGAAGTGACTGCCTGGTCAGTTTTCACATGCCAGGGTTTTTTGTTTTTCTTTCTCTGAGCCAAGCTTTTGATTCATCTGTGCCACCTGCTATCTGTGTGAAGTCGGGCCGGAGAGTGAACCTTTCTGAAACCCAGGCTTCTTGTCTCTGAAATGGGGATATTGCTGTAAACATTGAATTAGGGCATCTATTTTAGGTGATTTGTACTGTGGTTGTCTCTTCAAATGGGTCCGTAACTGCCAGTTTGTTCTCTCTCGATGCTGGGGTAGCACTAAACATGGTTCGTTATGTTTTCCATGGTTTCACACAGAAATGTTGCAATAGTTCTCAGGTTCCACTGTTTAATTAAAGCAAGCAAGCGATAGTCTCACCCCTCAGCCTGCATTATCTGTTCAGGGGAAAACCCTTTGAGAGACTTAACCAGAAGCCCAGTTGTTCTCCCAGGAGAGAAACAGATCAGACATAATATTTCTTCCAGCATGAATCTCGCTTTGGTTTCACTGAACATCCCGGATCTTTTGCGTTTCTAGTGCTAGTGTGCCAGGCGTGAGGGCTGCCTCTCTCTGCTGCCTAAGAGGATGATCTGGTAATACAGACCTTCTCCAGACTGCAAGGGTCAGCCCAGCAGGTGAAACCGTGCCATTGTCGGCCTTCCCCGATCCAGCGCTGGAGCCCGTCCTCTAGCCTGCTCAGAAGTAGGAGAGCACATGGCCTTGGCAGCTAGGTTGCGCTATGCGTATTTACAAACCGGCTGTGATGGCTCGTTTGATATGTCAACTCGCTTTGGCTAAATGTTGCCCACTTGGCTGGGAAAACACTCCTGGCTGTGTTTGTGGGTCTGTTTCCAGAAAAGATTAGCATTTGAATCAGCTACTGAGGAGAGAAGATTGTCCCTGTGAGTGGGCATCTCCCGATTCCTGAAGGTGCCCAACGGAAGACACAAAAGGGAAAGGAAGGGCAAATTCTCTCTTCCTTTCTCTTCCTTCCTTTCCCCTCTCTTCCCTTCCCTTCCCTCCTTCCCTGCCCTTCCTGCCCTGCCCTGCCCTCCAGTCCCTCCCTTCCCCTCCCCTTCCCTCCCCCTCTCTCCCCTCCCTTCTCTTCCCTTCTCCCCCACCCTTCTCTGAAATCTGTTCCTTCAGCTCTCAACCCTTCAGAGTTCAGGTCTTACACCTTGCCGCTCACAGTGTTCCCCTCCTTTGGTACTTAGTCTTCAGTCTCAAACTGAGAATTACAAAAATGGGTGGCTTGTTTCTCAGACCTTTAAATTTAACCTCAACTACACAATCATCTTACCAGGGTTTCCGGGCTGAAAAAGTTACATTATAGGACTTCTTACTGCCAACACTCACCTGCGCCAACTTCATGCTAAAATTTCTATCTATCTATCTATCTGTCTGTCTATCCATCTATCTTATGATTCTATTTCTCAGAACAACTCTAATACTCACACACCTCTCTGAGTTCGAAGAGAGAGGAAAGATATATAGGGATTGCACGTTTGGATTTTTCTGTTTTTTGTGCAGTGAATGCTTTATATATCTTAGTTCTCATTTAAGAAGTAATACAAAACTGAGGTTTAGAACATGTGCTGTGAAGTAAATTCAAATTTATTTTACCTGCATAACGACTGGTCAGACCACTTAATTACCATGTATTGTATCCTTATCTGCATAATGAGAAATATACATATATATGTGATTCTGTGCAGATCAAATAAGATTATCTATGTAAAGCATCTATAACTGTGACTAACACATTTCAAGAATTTAATTCTTGTTAATTAGCTATTATAATTAGCTTTATTTCATTTGTATTATTTTATTGTTCATTTATGTAGCCCGGAGCCAGATAAACAAGGAATTTGAATTTTTACTTCTTTTGGTTTATTTTACTTTTTAAAAAGTACATTTATATTTTTTACTACTGCATAAAATTTTTAAAATGTAGATATGAATGATATATCATGTGCTACTACTATACATGTGCACATTCTGTGATGCTTAAACCAGGCTAAACACATCTGTCTCTTTAAACATCTATTATATGGTTATGGAAAAATCTTTCAAATTCCTTTCTTTTAGCTTTTTAAACACAGAGCACTTCAGATATTGTTATCTAATATCAGCCTATTCTGCAATAGCACACTGCAATTTCTTATTTCCGTCTAACTGTAACTTCAAACCCATTGATTAACACTTCTGTTCCTGTTTCCTTCTCCTCTCCCCATTCTCCTCTCAACTTCTAGGATATCAACTTTTTAGATTCCGTGTATGAATGATATTTTGTTATATTTGTTTTTCTGCACCTATTTCATTTAACATAATGATTTGTGTTGTCAGAAATAACAAGTTTTCATTTTTCATGGCCAAATAATTTTTTTTTTGGTGCTAAAGATTGAACTCAGGGTCTTGGACTTGGTAGGCAAGCACTCTACCACTTGACCTGAACCCCAGCCCCCAAAGATAAGATATTACATTATATTGTATTATATGGAGAATATGTCATAAATACACACATATATGACACATTCCCTATATCCATTCAACAGTTTATAGCTTTATATTCATTTAAATTTTTTGTCTATTGTAAATAGTGTTGCAATAAATATTTGATTACAGAAGTTCCTTTGACATGCATTTACTTTGCTATATACCACGTAGTGCATTACTTGATCACATGGCGGTTCTATTTTGAAGTTTTTGAGGAACTTCCATATTGTTCTTTATAATGGCTTTACTAATGATTTCCTACTTCTTAATTACTACTTGTGTAGTCACAGTGAAATATTTTTAAAACATTTCCACATTTAAAAAGCAAATAATAAAATATCATATACTAGACATAACACATTGTAAACTCTCTGAAAATACCAGTTTATTTCTAAATCTATGATACCGGTAAGTTGGACATCGCACAGCTGGAAGCCAGATGGGTCTTCTATGTCTTCAAGGTGAAGTCTTGGGAAATCCAGCACAGCCTTTAGGCATTTTTATCCTCTGGGCTTCTTCCGAAGGCCCTGTCCCTGGAGGGAGATCACCTATCCATCTGCCACCTCCCACTGTGATAGCTCTTGTGTGTCTATCATGAAGGCCCGGCAAGGTGCTCTTCTAACCTGGCTGAGCACAAAAACAAGTTTCTGCTTACACAGTGTTGCTATGGATGACCTCATAAGGTCATACGTTTCGCTAAAATTTCCAAAAGTAAAATACATGAAAGTCATCCCTTAAGAATGCTATCTCCTTCCACTCACTTCCCTCTGGCACACTTCCCCTCATTTGGGGTATCTTTGAGGTAAAGTGAGGTAGATTTCAGTAGAATACTTATATAGCTAACATTCCAGGGGAGAACTTGTTTCTAAGAATTCTCCTAAGTCTTGCTGTGCTACTGTACCCTGTTTTCTGACCTGAAATTGCCAGACCAGACAGCAAACTGCATAAGGTATTCATCTGGCACAGAGGGGCAGAGTGTGTCGGGGGCACTTTGTCTCTCGTGCATGGTGATGAACAGCCCCTTTCTCTCAAGTTCTGAAGTACACTCTAAGAAATTGTTGTCATAGGTCCCTTCACTCAAGGCACATTTGATGCATCAGCATCACTTTTCAGAGGAGTAGCAGGTGACAATAGAAGGATAAAGTTGTATGTCCTGCCACTTGTGCCATAACTGATGTACAGTGAGAAATTTCCAAGCTAGCAATAGACAATTACCAATAAGCAATGACAATATGTATTAACTTAACCATTTTTGTATTTTTCTCACTGAAAATTATATCAAAAAGTATTGTCAAAGGAAAAGACAATAAAAATATACAAATAAAAATATAGAGGAAAGTTAAAGCAGAAGTTTGTCAGGCAGGTAATTAGTGGGAATATTCCTTTTTTTCTTTTTTTTGGTTCTATGGTATTTCTCAACTTCTTAATTTGTAATCTTTAGTGATTTATTGTCTAAATCTATTTAAATTAAATACTTTGCACTTTATTTTTATCCATATTTTTTATTCTTCCCTCAACAAGTGTCCTACAAACACTTCAACATCCAAAAATCATATATCAACCTTTGGATTAGATGGTTTTTAATCTCTAAATATTTTTTATTACCAGAATCCAACTCAATTTTCACTTATCTTGCTACATATCTGCCAAACCTACTCATAGGGAAAGAACCAGGCTGGTAAGCGTCTTGTTTTTTTTAACTTACTTTTATTAGCACAGATTTGCCATCAGTAATGATCACATTTATCTTAGAAAATTTGTATTTGTACGTAATATGCCTTAGGGGTTTTGTTATTGTTGTTGTTGTTGTTTTCCCCATTCCTGTTCCCTCTCTTCAACTTTTCTTCCTCTCCTCCATTTACAATAGTTTGGTTTCTATTTTTCCCTTCCATTCTCTTTTTCTTAAATCCCTTTTCCCTTCTTTCCAGTAGAGAAGGGACGTTAACACCCATATTTATCCCCCAAGATGAGTCAAAATTGCTGGGCCCTTATGGGGAAAAGACTGGTATTTGGAAGATATGTCTTGTTCATCACATTCGCCACAGTTTGTGTGAGTGACTGAAACAATCGGTTTTCTGTCTTGTAGTATCTTTCCATCCATCCATGATCTGCACTGCTACCAGACTTGTCTTTGGAGCACATGCATTGGCTGTATCCTGCGTGTTCTTCAAGGCTTCTCCTTCAGTCTACAGACCTTTTGTCCTTCGTGAAATTACAGACAGGCGCACCTCTGGGTGGGGAGAACCCCACAGACCCATGGCTTGACTAACACATGGCAGTTCTGCAGGAAAACAAAAATGTGTCAGTCTCAAGGCAACAGCTTGGCGTAACTTACAGAGATTGAATAAAATTTTCATTTCCACAGCACCTTCAGCCAAATGATTAACAACCTGAAGAAGCATTGGAAAACCACCCTGCCTCGCCTAGTTGCAGGTTGATGCCAAGCTGTGAAGCACATTACCTAAGACTTCTACTGCCTTCTGTTCTCTCTTTTGTACCCTGTAGTCTTGTCAAGCAAAACTAACTGCTGATTTTCCATCACAACTTGATCTCTGCATATATTATTGCTGTGACACATATTTCATTGCTTGTTATTGAATATCCCCAAGCCCTTCTTAGCTCGGTAATTTCTAATCAGCTTCAAAATTGGGTCACCTATCTTAGTGTTCAACAAATCTGCACCATCCCCAGATCTGAAGGAGACATCCTCAGAGTCCCAGGCAGCCTTTCTTTGGTGCTTAGCATATCTGATTATAATTTGAGGTTGACTTACTGCAAGTATAGCTGTGAGACCTTCTCACGGCCAGAGATTTTGTCCTTTATCTCTGCAGCTTTAGCTTCTTGCAATACACTCGAAATGTCCTTATTTTTACACTGTATCACTACCATTCTCACTAAGATTTACTATGGACATGAAATGTGTTTTTCTTACTCACATAAGGCAAGTATATTGACATGTTTTCTTATTCAATGCAGACTTTCTCCACAGTATCTCCAAACACCACTCAATAATTTATCTAGACTGTAAGTATAATATCATTAATTGATAGAAGTAATTTTGGTGCTTTTAATATAGCAAATCTCTAGTGAGCAATAAAATCACTGGAAAGCATAAAATATGCAGACCCTTTTAATTTAACATTAAGTTCAGAGCCAAATTAAATGTGGAGTTGCAGGAATAAGAACCTAGTGAACTTTGAGTGGGTATGGCTTATTCTGACATATTATGTAACTTCATGAGCAGCATTAATTCTGCCATTATGGAAGGTCCTCTCTCATACTGCTCTTTGAATTTAACTCCCCTTCAGGGATCCACATTTCCCATAACTATGATCTTAAAGCAAGGCATCCCCACCTTTGTGGAGATGGACATGTTTCGGGAAGATATTAACAGAGCCACTAAACATGGGCTATGCTTGGAATATTGAATCTCCTTCAATTTTTTTCTTTGGAAAACAGATTGTATTAAAATAAGCACAAGAGGGCTGGGGATTTAGCTCAGTGATTAGAGTGCTTGCCTTGCAAGCACAAGGGCCTGAGTTCGATCCCTGGCACCACAAAAAAAAAAAAAAAAAAGAAAATTGGTAAAATAAGCACAAGAGAACATCATTGACAACTGAATAATTTACATTTAAAGGATGAAACATCAGAGTTCAAAGAAGTTTGGTTTACCAGGTTCCCTAAGGTTTCCCTTTCCTTGCCATCAAAGGCACTTCGATAGACTATATTAGGTTAGTGTAGATCACTTGCTTAGAATTCCGACTTCTCCTGTCATCCCAGCCCACAGGAGGCCAAAAGTCAAGAGGATTGTGAGCCTAAAGACAGCCTGTGTTACAAAGCAGGACTTTGTGTTAAAAAATAAATAAATAAATAAAAAGAAAAAAAGAAAACCTTTGGGAATTTGGCCTCTGATTTCTCCTCCTCTTTCTCACCCTTCACCATGATTCCTTCCCACACGATGCAGTCATAGTCTCTGTGACTTATACTGAGTCCTCGAGTATCAAACATCAGCGCACCTGTGCTTGAAATCAATTCAGCTGTCCACACTTGTAGATTTTCACAACACACTCAGTATGATTCTAAAAATGCACCAATACGTAGCCAGTCTTGTTCATAACTTGTATAAATCTAAATAGAAAGCACCTTATAATCTCTGGAGAAGATCTACTCGCTATTCCTTAAACGAACCTGTGAAAGTCGTCCTTTCCTTTTCTATTTCTCATTTCTTCTCAAACACCTCTCTGTACCAGCTGACTCTCCAGTGGGAAAGGCACTCATGAGAGGAAAGCACAGTAAACAATGTGGAGATTCAAGTTAGTAGTATTTAAGGGCATCAACAAATCAATACAAATTTCCTCATCATAGAATTTGGATTGTTATGTCATTTTAACTATCTTATTTTCTCACTATTTGAGTAATGAATTTACTTCACCTTATAAAAGAGGTTTATTGATCCTGGTGTCACATAATTTGACTGAAAGAAAGGATCTTTAGTCTATATCAATAATAATGATAATAATAACTGGCTTATTAAGAATACAATGGAAGTGCTAATTGCATTAACTGGAGAGACCTATTAAATCACCACAGCCAACGATCAGCAGGTGTCTTCCTTTTACGGCATGAAGGTGAATTCTCAAGGTCAATATAGCTGATCTGAGATTTCCACGTGCATCTGTCTGACTCTAGATTCCCTGCATCTAGGCTTTCTGTCTCCCCCGGCAGCACCCCATCCAACCAAGATTGTTAAATTTTTCAGATGAAGGAAAGGGAGGTTCAGAAGGGGGAATGAGTGATGAAGGACGTACGGCTGGGCAGAGGCAAAATACAAATAAATGCCAACTTTTCTAATGCCCATGGCTCCCGCTGCCTTTTAACTACTCTTTTTACTTTACTTTGTATCATAAGATTTAGAATTTCAGGGTTTCTTAAAAGCTAAGAGCTAGTTTTTATGGAGCAAACACATGATATGTACTTTTATATGCCAATCTTCTAAACTCTTGATGTGGATTAATTAATACGTACCCAGATCCTAGAGTTGGGCAGATTATCACGACTGTTTTGCAGGTGAAATCTGAGGCACAGAATGGCTACGTGATCTGTCTCAGGGTGCGTGGCTGGTGTGGTAGGATTTGAGACTTGGTCCAGGCCGTCTTGCTGTAACACTTAGAGTTCATATCCTGGAGATGGGTTATTTATCTCTCCATCATATTCCACAGTTGTGAACCACCTTCTTCCACAGTAGTGTGAGAAGGAAGAGAAAAATCTACCCAAATGCCCTTTTCTTCCTAATTTAATACCTCTGAAAAATCTCTCTTAAATTTACTCAGATTCTGAAATAGAACCCTCTTTTGACCAGGAGGACAAAAAGGAAAAAAACAAAAACAAAAACTGAAGCCTACTTCTGCATACTAGATTTGGTGACCTTCAGTCACAGAATCGCTGAGCATAGTTTCCATTCAAGCAATGCTCAGCTCATTTCTGCCTCTTTCTGAGATTTGGTTAAAAGAACAATGGAATTTTTAAAAACTTAGTGTAAGTAACATTATTTTATATACTAAAAAGGTGATATGAAATGCTGTCATTTCATTGTACTTTTGATCACATGGCAGCATCACTACCACGCCAGTTTATTCCAGACACTAAACACTCCCTCTGAGTACATGTCTAAGGTATGTTGTGCTACACAGTATAATCAGGTAAGGATTCATTAAATGCTTATACATTTTATGTTCATATAGTCAAAGAATATTCTTCAGAACCTGAAGTCAAAGATTTTTTCCTTCTGAAAACCAACTTATGACCATATAACTAATTGGAAATTTAAATTATGACCTTTAAATTGAAATGAATAGAAGAAGAGAGACATCAAAGAGCTAAACACTTTTCATCTTCCAAAAGGACAACATGCTTATCTTGAACAGTGATCTTTTGTGATGTATACAGCATAGAGCTCCTGGTAGAAGTTTGGCTGGTTCTTCTCAAATGAAATAAAATAGACACTCACCCAAAACACAAAGCTTTTCTCCATTGTGTTTCCTGTAAGGGCATATTACTAGCACTGGAGAGGAAACTAGAGATTTATTTTAATATCATAGTCCAGGGCTAGAACAAAATTTGTATCCAATTACTACTTAAATTAGAGTTCAGTGTATGTCTCATGCTCTTCGTGCTGTTGGAACTATTGGCTATGACTTGAATTAGACATGGAAGATGACACTGTGTACTTTACCAAGTTATTAGAGATTTCAAAGACAGTTGTGTGGAGCGATTTGAGAAGTCGCCCCACCACTGGCCAGTAGTCTAGAGTAATAGTGTATCTCTCAAGTCAGTATCAGCATTTTTGATGAGTGTTGGTTAGAGAAAGGAGAAAAACTAGACTTGAGATATAATAGTTTTAATGATTTCATTAACCCAATATGTAGTATAATTTCATTTCTTTTCTTCATTTGCATAACTTATTCTCCCCAGTAGTCTTGAGATTTCATTGGAATTTCACTAATTTCCATCTGTAATAGAGTAACTTTGCTCTGAATAGCGTAGAAAATAATACTAAAAGCCTGAGGAATTAAGATAAATGATTCATCTTCATCCCTCTATAATAAAAATATAGGAAATGTGGTCATTAGAAAGTCGTGATTTCCCTCAAATCATTCAATTAGTGTTGAAACTAAAGTTAATATTTCCTGTTTCTCAATTCAGAGCTCATTTTCTTTTTACTATAACTGACATTATTTTTATTGTCCATGTTTTCTTGTACTATATGGAAACATCCCACACTTCTGTATTGTTAATCTGGAAAGTATTTTTTTTTTTTCTAGTAAACTCACACACACACACACACACGCGTACTTTTAAACAACATCTAGCTTCGGAAGACATTTGCAGCTACATGTGCTAGGGATTGTACAGAAGAAATCACACATTATCTCTATTTAATTCACACAGTTTAGTGCATTGTATTTTTTTATTTTAGGAATGAGAATGAAAGTTTCTGATTTTGTGGCTGAATAAGATAAAATGCCTTTGTAATATAGTGACTCATAATTACAGGATAGCTTTCTCTATGAAGTTGGCCACTGAATATTTCAGTACTGATTGTAGTGTCTGCAACCTCTTTTATGTCCATGTGTCATAGAGAAATGAGAAGTCAAGAGTTGGGTGTCTTTGTTGTATGAGAATATTAAAAGACTTTGGAAGTATGAGATTTGACTTAAAAAGAAAACAAATTCAGAACGATAAGATTTATTTACTTTCTGTATCTGTATTCAATGGTTATAAAAGATTTAACTTGGAAAAAAGGGCCCGTTTTTCAGGGAGATAAATTTTAGCTCTAATTAATAAATATACCAAGGGAATGGAATCAGCCACTGGAACACACAGTCTTTTTTATCATAGGTTTTATTCTCTAACTGTGTGAATTTATCTTTTTATTGATTTCTCCTACCCTATTTTTCTCTCTTCCACAACTATATGTTGTGGAACACATATGATAACAACTATATGTTGAGCATTATTATTGCCATTAAGGTGAGAATAAGTCTATTCTTATGCGTAAAATGCCTATTCCTATGAGAATAAGTCACTTCTCATGAATTCTCAGACCACTTTTGGATACAAGGCTACAGATTATAAGTAAAAAATAGATCATATATAAAGATACGGAGAAATTTGAGGACGTAGAAAAGAGGAGACTTCCTTGAAGAGACAAAGTCAAGGATAAGACTGAATGGATGAATACAATTTATATTGTTAAAGAACAAGGGACAACAAGCTAATTCATCATCTTGTATGTATGATGATGTGTGAGATATAATGGGGAAGTGTGTTTTGCGGAGAGTATTTAACACAAAACAGATGTTAGATTGAAATTGTTTTTTATTTGCCACTTAATTTCTTTGCCTTTGCTGATTTTGCTTATTTCCCAGTACTGGTGAGCTTTTCAAGATTTCTTCGATTGAGAACTAAATTACTCTCAGTTATTAAAAATGATAAAATATTTTCCTAGAAGATACTAAAACTGATTAAATGAAATGGTGTCATCATATTTCCGTATTACTGACCCTTTATGTCAGAAGTTGGAGGTATTCACACAAGTGTTCATTGGAGTATCAGTAATTTCTTTGCAAAAGAACTCCAGAAACCACAAAAAGGCATGAGATATTCCATCATGAATGCAAGTAATTGGGGAGCAAAAGTGCCCAAGAGCTGAAGTCCTTTACTTTCCCAAGCACTGCCCTAATATGAATTATCTTCTCTGGTCTTTCTTTTTCTCAGAAATAAAGATGAGACTATTACCTAACTCTTCAGTTCAAGGGTGATTTACTAGAATTTTTTTGGTGTAATGCCCTGCAAAAAACACTTTTTAATTATGAAAAGCTATTTGACCATATATTTGTTTGGAGATATTTGAGAAGTTTTCTCATCACTGGGACCATAGTCTCTAGAGAAAGTGTCCTTCTAAAGTCTAACTTTTTATGCATAAGAATAATTGAAGACATACAAAATATATTCTAGGTTTTTTAATTCCATTTTATTAGCACATGTTTGCAATATATGCAGTTTACAATCCATTTTCAGAAAGTGTTGAAATAAACCAGACACACACAAGCTCAAATAAAATATAATATTTCTCATTATGGCAAAGTACAAATAGCACGATTAAGAATAGAAAAAGGAGACAAGAGGGGGAAACGGAGACGAGGGAATAGACCTCTTAAGAATGGGAAGTAGACCTAGAGACCAAGGGTAAGAGGAGAGGGGGAGGGAAAGGGAAAATAAGTAGATTAAAAAAAATCTTGTAAAGGAATCTAGTGAGCTGAATGAATGAAAATATTCATAAAAATATACATTACTCAAGATGGTAATAATAATTATAAAATATTATAGATTGAAATTTCCTTAGGGAATGTCTCATTTCTCATAACGCATGTATTCATCCACTATTTTTTTCATTCATTCATGTAATAAATATACTTAATTTAAATATATTATGTTCTACATGTGCTGAAAGAGAAGACATTCCTTTATGTAGAAGAGGCCACAGAAACAGACACACATTATTCAGCACAGGAGAGTCCATCATAGAACAAACAAGGCAGAGGAAACAGTGAGCAATCTTTGGTGTTAGCAGGTCGGTTGCCAGGCCAGAGGAAAAAAGGTTAGGACAAGAATTATCTTCAGGATAGCAGAGAATAATAAGCTCCCTCAATAACAAGAACTCTGCACGAGTAAAGCTTAGTGTCACGGGTGGTAACTGAAGCCAAAATAAAGAGTGGAATAGCAGTCTCTTTTCTTCCTGGACATCTATTCCTCTTTCCTCTGCCCAAATGCCTAACCTGTCTCCCATTTTGACTCCATGTTTGCTTAACCTCAGATGGCAACTCCAGAGGAGTAAGACTGAAGAGTCCGGACGAAGGGTCCAGACACCTGGATCTCTAGCCTTCATCTGGTCTTGCCTTACTGGTAAGTAATCCATCCTTCTGGTTAGTATTTATTTTTATTCATTCAGAGTTTTAAAAATAATACTTTGGCATTTACCAAATGCTTTAATTCCACTCAAAAATAGTAATAAACCAACAACTTTGACTTTGTTATTCTAGTCCATGTTAGTATGTATACTAGAAAAAGCATCCACTGATAACATTGATTTTGTTGCTGAGGAACTTAATTACTGATATGTTCCTGGGGGAGCATGGATTTTAAATGGAAGGATAATTTGAGTGGCAAATATGTGCCAAGTGATACAATAAGTGCATTACTTCTTTATCTCATTGTATTTCTACAATACATCTCTGTATCAGGTTTTAGAATCCTTATATAGATGTGGATAATAAAGACCAGATACTTAAAATTTTCCAAGGTTAACAGAATGAGTAGAGGCTGGAGAGAGGACTTGAAAGCATAGCTGATCAACCCCAGAAGTCTTTTCTTTTTTTCTCAAA
This sequence comes from Hystrix cristata, assembly GCA_004026905.1. Taxonomy (NCBI): domain Eukaryota; kingdom Metazoa; phylum Chordata; class Mammalia; order Rodentia; family Hystricidae; genus Hystrix; species Hystrix cristata. Next base: position 51,653 of record PVJO010005756.1, on the reverse strand, counting down.
GGCCCATAAAATGAAGTTGTAACAGTGTACTGACTTCAGAGCAATCGGCAAAGTCTGAGTACTAGCCTGTAGGATCTGCCCACTCAAAGGTGAATTTTTAAAGTTAAAAACCTCCCTGGGTGAAATAAATATTAACAAAAGTTCTATGAGATTCTCAGTTTCATAAATATCAGATGTCAGAAGGAGATGGGCAAAGAAAGCACTAATTGCCACAAGCTGTCTGAAATAGTGTAACTCTCAATTAGCTACCATTCAGGGTCATAAAGTTATGTGCCATTCAAAGTTAGAACTGAGTTCTTAGCAGCTCTTCCTAAGTAGATTTTTATATAAGAAAAAAAAGGGCAGGAGAGAATTACCAGAGCTGAGGGCATCCTAATTAGCGTATTATGGCTCTCAGCCATCAGGCAAGGTCCCTTCTAAAGCTGATTTGTAGAAGCTCAAAGATGCGAACATCTCCCTGTGTAGCTGTCACCTTGGACACACCTGAATCCGGTAGATCTCTTGGTCTTCTCCAATTATTTTTCCTGTTACTACTGTATCATAAAAATATTTATAATTTTAAATATATCAGATGAGGCTGGGGCTAGTTACATATGGATTAAAGAACATGTCACATGATGTTTCATTTATAGGTTCGCCGATCTTGAGGACAGCGTGGCTCAGCACTTTCTGCCTCTTTCCCTCTATAAATGAGGAAATAGACTTAGAGAAAACACGTGATTCCACAAAATCTCCACGGCGAAGTGGCCCTTGACTGCACTGCCATTTGTGTGCTGGTGTGTGAGTATATGTCAAGGTACTTGTGTTGATATTTGTGCATTTGTGTGTGTGTGCGTGTGCTCCTGCACATCAAGGGTCACCTACAGGCTCCTCACTGAACAGTTGCCATTAGTGCGGTAAGCTGCTCATAGATAAACAGTGTAATATGTTGTATGGAACAAGTGTAACGTGAATACATTTCTGGAGAACCAGAAATATGTTTTCAGGGAAAAAAAATCATGTTGAATTGGCTTTTAAAGAATCAGACTATTTACTACAAAAAAATGCATGAAGGTCCTTTTTGATAGAATTTCATGTGCCAAGATAGAAAGAGTTGAAAAAACTGGTCAGAGAGACCAGAGTCCTGGATGCACATCGAAAAGTTGTACTTAGCAATCTGTACCATGAATTCAACACACTTTTGTAGGAATAGAGTAGGGGGTGTAGGAGGGTAACAAGAAAGGTAGAAAGGAATGCAAGTGTGGAACAAGTGTGTTAAAAAAGAAGTTTGTGCTCATCAACATTGTCAAAGTGATTCTCCTATCTTTATGAGGATTTGTGAAAATATCGATCTTTTGCTAGCTTCATGAAAGATTAGTCTAAAGAATTCTGATGGTTGAGGGGGAGCATACAACACTTCTACTAATGTGAAATCCAAAGGCCTTGGTCAGCCATACAAGGCTACATTGTTCTCAAATCCTCTGACAGATGCAGGTCTGACATATTGTTATCACTATTCCGGCTCCTCAGCACCCTACACAACAGCATAAGGGAAGCAATTTTCCTCAAACAGCCATGGCTTTACTAGTAGTATAACGTCAAACAAATCTTTACTTCACCCAGATAAATTCCACCAATATTTAATCCATGTGCTAATTTGGGTATTATTTAGCAAGGGCTGACATAACCATATTATAGACTAAGTGGTTTAAACAACAGCACTTAATTTTTCCCATGCTTCTGCAAGCCAGGCGTCTATGATCAAAGTGTTGAAAGGCTTGTGTCTCCTGAGGTCTCTTTCTTCCTCAGTTTGCAGAGAATGCCTTGTCGCAGTGACTTCCCATGTCTCTTCTCTCTGTGCTTCTTAATCTTATAAGATTGCCAATACTATTGGATTAGGATCCCTATTTTACGACTTAATTTATCCTTAATTATCAAGGACCTTAGCTCCCAATGCAGTCGCTGGAGGGTCAGTTTCAAACTGTGAATTTTATTTAATTTTATTTTTTTCACATTGTGAATTTTAGACAAACTGTGATTGAGTCTCTGAGATCTCCTTTGGGGTGGATCAAGGGTCTCTGACTTACAATAACCACATATATTCTGCTTGTACAGCCCTTGGAACTCTCCCCATATTTATGACCATGTTTGAGTTAACTATCACCAGCCTATATAGTAAAATATCACAACACATAAACCCAGTAAATGTTTGATATGGAAGTAAATGAGAAAATGAATGAATAGTGAATGAGTCATACTTTGAGAATCAGGTATATTCTGATGGTATCTGGTTGCATCAACCCATGAACTCTTCATAAACATGTATGAGAAATTAAATTGATAAACACAAAGGCATTGACGTCACAATGCAATTCTCTTTCTTTACATATTTTCCATTTACCAGTGAAGGGTAATTTGAAAATCAATTTCTTCAATTAAGTGTTAAGCTTCTTAAATTAAAGGGTAATTTTTCATCATTGTGTCCCTCAAAGGTAAATAAATAGGACCTCAGGAAATGAGAGGGGAAAGGAAATGACATATCTTTTTTTAAAAAAATTTGTAGTATATATCAACTATTTTACATCCATTGTGTCATCTGATTCTCATATGATGTTATCTCTTCATGCTGTAGATGAGCGTATCAAGGGACAGGAAGAATAAATCACTTTCCCAAAGTATGAGTAATTGAATGTGGTCATGTGTTTTTAGCTCTTTCCATAAAGAAGTGGAACATATTTTCTCCTTGATATTATATAAGAGGAGGATGGTGTGCAGAGGAGAGGAGTACTAGAAAGAAAGAAGGGGAAAAGCAGAAAGGCAACAGGGGAAAGAGAGGGGAAAGGGAAAATATGGAAAATGATGAATGAACCTGCTGTAAATAGGGAGGGAGGGGCAGAGGGGAGGGGGGAGGGGGGGAGAACCAAGATGCACCATGTATAGGTACAGAATAAATCTAATGAATGTGACCATTGTAAAAAATAAATAAATAAATAAAACAGATGGCAACAGATCTTCTGTTACATGATTTACATTTCTCATTCCAGCTTTGATTTACAGGTGAGAGGTTGAGATCACTGGGCTCTTCCATCCCCACTTTTACCCTTTGGACATCTGCAATTCAATGAGCCTCCTCAGTGGACACCTGAAGGAGAATTCCCAGCTGAGGTACAGTCTTAATTGTTAACTCTAAAAATCATGAACAAATAGGTAACTGTTCTAAGCCACCAGGTTTTGCTGTAGATCATCATGGAATCAGAGACACAGTGAGTAACTGGCAGATAATATTGTTCTCCACTATTATAAGTTCCTTTTATCACAAGTGTTAAATTTCACTGATGTGTTCTACTTCTGCACTGTGTATGATAGTTTTTTGGAGGAGCCTCAATATTGCTTTATGCAATACTAAGTTCTTGTCTTCATTGCTGTTGTTATTTAAACATACACATGTCACACAAATAAAAACTCTATGACGACAGAGCCAGGCAGTGCGCGCCTTCTTCACTTGGGAGCTACTAGACTCAACAACAGTGCTTGGTACTTACTATATACTTAGCATATTTCACTGAATCAAATTTTTGTAAATTATAACCATAAAATATTGAGGCCCTTGAAAAATCTGATGTGAGAAAGAAAATGATAGGATTTACTTGAGCTCCTTAGAAGTATATTGAAGTGTTTAGTGTTAAGGGTGGTTTAAATTAGACAGAGGAAATAGACACGTGTACAAGCCAAGAGGAAGTATGCTTTCAATAAAAATACCAATATGGAGTCTCAACATTTGTGAGAATATATAATAATCTCGTTATACAATATATCTCAGAGAATTAGTTTCATATTTTCTAATCCTCAGGGCTTAATGGATAGCAACACTACAAAAAGTCAAATGCTTAGCAACATCAATAAAAAAAACCAACTTGAGACTTCCCCAGTAATGTATGTTTCCTTCTACCAGTTCACACCAACTGACAATTCATTCCTGCACACGCCCAAAGCCACAGTGGACCTAATGCTAGGAAAGCACAGGGTATTCGGCAAGGCAATGCTCTACTGAAAGGGTTCAGGACTGTGTGTTTCACTTTGGGGGTCCATGTTTTTAGAATACAACTTGATAGAACTTTGACAAATTCACCCTACTGAACATATGTATAGAAAGTTTTCCTTGAAAGAACATACACTTGTCCATGAGGGAGGCACTTCTACTTCCGTTGACACGTTGTTTCCAGAAATCTAACTGTGGTGACAGAAAACAGGTCCAGAGATCATGCCACACTGGCCTTCAGTTCATTCCTCTTACACTCACTGTCCTCGATGTGTAAGGAAACTTTCCTTATGTTCTTTTTCTGCTTGGAATCCTGTTGTCCCTGGTCTTCTCACGATTGACACATCTCATTAAAGTTTAAGCAAAACTGTTACACTTCAGAGACACATTTTATCCAAAGTAGATTCCTCAACCCTCAGCCATTCCTTAATCATTTTATAATTACTTTATTTGATTTTCCACAGAGTATATAACAGAATGATTGTCCTATTTTTAAACTTACTTATTTTTTGTATTGCATCATTAGAATCTCTCTAAAGTGGGTCTCCCCTCCCTCTTTCAGGTTTATTGTTGCATCTTGGGGCTCAAAATGGTGATTGTTACATTATGAATATTAATACATGCTTCCTATATAAACAAGTGAAAAGTAGGTATAAAGAGGTTAGTTAGGACAGTTAATTTGCTGAAGTATGTATACATATGTCCTTCCTTTTTAGAATTGTAATCTGATGTGCATCTCACTGATCATGGCAGATTTTCTTACATGACAAAATTATAAATATACATAACACATGTAAATACACATACATTGCACATGTATGCAAATATATATTTACAAAAAGATTCCTCAGTCAAATCTTAAACCTTTGATTATATGGTTGGACTCAGTGGACAACTTCAAATACTTCTATCTTTCATAATTTTTAGCAGGGGACTAACCAAATGCACTTTTGAATTATGGAGTGTGAGAATAGTGAAAAATGAGATTCTTAAAACAAAATGAGAGTCACTGTTTTGCAAGTCAGGCTCTCTGTCTTTGTCGCTGCCTCTGACTTGCCTTTTTCTTGTCTTCCATCTCCTGTCACCCAGTTTTGAGGGTTGAGTGTTTTGTGTTCTGTGATTTTTTTTTTTAATCTCTGCGATGGATGAAAGTCTAGAGAGCGAAGCATGCTGTCGGACTCCAGCCATTTGTCACCAAATGCCAACACTCACCTTTGCCAAGTCGCTGGGTCCGACATCTTTGCTTCTGACAAAATGTCAGAGTTATCTGTCACCATCTAATATTTATGCCACGTCGGATCACCGCTGCCTGCTGTGGGTCAAAATCATGAGCAGAAAGGAGTTTTCAATGATTCTTTCAAATTAGTTCCCCTAAAGAGCCCCTCACATTTGCTGCACTCTTGGGGTAAAAGTGGGTTTCTTAGGACATGTAAATATTCAGCAGATCACAAAGAAAGACAAGATTTGATTCACCCAATCTCAGTTTAAGAAGATGTTGGTTCACCTCCCCTTCCATAGTGCTTTCAATCCCAGTATCCTCAGAGGACATCTCACTCCACTAAGGCCTTTCCTAGAGTCCCCACTTTAAAAATCTCAGGTAGATTTCTTCAAAGACTTTTCTTTTATTGACCAAAAAGTATGGAATGAAAGTCAATCCAAGAAAAAGTTTATACGGGGGAATACAATCAAGTCTCCAGGGGGAAAAATCCACTTAAATAAAAGGGGGATGGAGATTAAATATAACGGGTCAGAAGAAGTGATGTTGAGCAGTGTCAACTGTGATCAGAAAATAAGCTTCTCTAGTTCGCATGCTTTGTAACATGGACATGAATCAATAAGCTAAGATGAGGAAGAGAATTTCAAAAATGGAAAAAGTCCTATTAATCATGATATACTTTATAATACTCACAAATGAAATATTATGATACTCAGAATTATATTTAAATACACCAGAGTATTGGGAAGTAGAGGAGGGGATACATGAAGCAAGAATAGCAAAATGGTGTTGATGATTGTTGGGATTGAGTGATGGGGAAATGAGGATTCATCATACTGTTTTCTGTATTTTATGTTTACCTGAAAATTTCCATGATGAATACTTTAAAAATCTAGTTGTTTTTTTGTTTTTTTTTTTTCCCCAAAGATGGAAATGAAGAAAAGTGGAACATTTCTCCAAGAGCACTGCAGGTCACTAGTACATTCTGCAGATATCCATGAAGATATCTACAGGTCACTAGTGTAGGAGATGTTAAGATCAGCAACCAGATAGACTAATCCATTCGGGGAAAGCAAAAGGATGTAAGGACTGCTCTAAGAGTCAGAAACCTTTATTGAGAAAGCAATCTAAACTAGAGAGTGTAAAATAATTTATAAGACATTGCATGCATGCAGTGAGAAAACCAGAAGGAATTCTGACACGGGTTGTACTTCCGGCTCTGAAGGAGTTTCTGTCTGAATGTGTGGATGCCCATCCTTGTTTCTGGCCAGAGTACCTATTTGATGGCTTCCCTAGTTCACCTGTCTCACCCAACTCTGATTTGTCCGTGGCGCAGAAGTACTCTTCTGCCGGTTTGTGTCCAGACTCTCTGTGGATTACATGGTAGATATTTAAGGGATATGAGTGGATGAGTCAGCTGTGAAAAAACAAAAGCAAAAATGAACAAAAGCAGTCTTTTAAAAATTGATACATACTTGCAACCCAGGAAACAAAGAGCCTTATTATTTTTGTGCCACTTCATAGTTACATAGTTTCTCCTACTTTCTAAAACACTTTCATAAATTTTATATCCATAGATATTTGAATTTATTGCACATGGCATGATATTTTAAATAATCAAATAGTTGTTCAAAAGATATTCAAATAAAAACATGTTATCTCTTTATGCAAGTTAAAACTTTTTAAAATCTTCTCATTGGTTTTCTTTCTGTTTTCAGTTTTCATTTTTTATTAGGATATGTTTGCAGTACATGAATACCACATTCCTGGTAGGGAGTTGATACATGTATATAAGACACCTCCAGTCTTCTTTTCATCCCTTCTTCTTCCCTGTCACCCACCTCTCTCCATCTTTTGGCCCTTTTCCTGTCCTAAAATATCTATCTTCCTTTTTCCTATTATCTATACTTTATATTTTGTTCTTTACTTATATTTTGGGTTTCTCATATAAAACAGGCAATACTTAAGCTTGTGTGTCTAATTTATTTCTCTTACCGTTATAGTCTCAAGGTACACCCATTTTCCTACAAATGCTTCAAATTTACCCTTCTTTATGGCAGAGTAATACTCCATCTGCATAACTACCACATAGTCTTTATCTGTTAATCTGCTGATGGACAAGTAGGCTGGTTTGTATTTAGCTGTTGTGAATTGTGCTGCTATAAACATGGACATACATGTATCACAGTAGTATGATGTTTTTAATTCTTTTGGGAAGATACCTAGAAGGGGAATATGGAGGGTTGAATGGAATTTCTAGTTTTAGTTTTTTGAGGAATCTCCATCCCTAATTTCCATAACTGTTGTACTACTTTCAAATAAAACACAAATGTATTGTCATAGTCTATGGAGCCCAGCATGATTTGCTCTTTCTTGACAGCTTTACTATATCCACTCCGATGCTCCTCTCTGTCGTGGTCTTCTCGTCACCTTGGCATTATTTGACTGTAGGGCTTAATACAAGCTTTTCTTTCCAGAATTCTTCCCCAGCTCAGTTCTTTATAACTAGCCCCTGTTTTCTTTCCATGGTAATTCTTCGAAGAATTCTTTCTCAGGGAGCAATCCAAGGCAGCCCTCCCTAATTTATTTATTTATTTTTTTTAGGGGAGAGCATGAATGCAGTCCCCCACTACCACAAATTGTGCAGTTTAATTTCACACATTTGGGGAAATTGCCAGGGTCAGCAAGTCCAGAGCACAGTGGATGAGCCTCACCCTGGGAAAACCACCTTACTGATCACGGTCTCTCCTCTGCTGGTTAAATACAGCCCTCCCTAACTACCCTCTAACCAAACACTCCATTTGTATCCCTTGTCACACATGCTTTGTTCCTATCGTATTATCTTTTCTCCTGCTCAGTTGTCAATAAACCTTCTCAAAGAAGGGTGTGTGTTTGTCCAGTTCGCACTGAGCACCCTACTGCTAGTTCCATGTCAGGCACATAACAGATTCATGATTACTATTCACTGAAGGAAAAGATGCTGGAACAGAAGCTAACTGAGTGAAAGCAGAGTAGCTGCTTACTAGCTATATAACGATCATGGATGAATTTCTTAACATCTCTCACTCTGTTTCCTTTGAATAAACACTCTTTGATAGTATTTCACATAAAGACTCATTAACACAGTAGTGAGACCTGGTGGTCTTTATTTGTGCTCTTTCTCTGTTAAATGGTATTGAAGATTTGTTTTCATGTTAGACAAAGATGAATTAGGACCATGTTTGTGAAAAAAGTCCTGTTTGTATCTTTAGCATGTTTATTTAAAAATGTATCAGTCAGAAAAATATCAGCTCATTTGTGTATGTCTAAAAATAAACAAAGAGCTGAACGGCAGATGTTTCTACACAATATCTGTTGTGTTTAGAGAAAAGGTGGTGGAGGGGTGGCCCTGCCCCTGAGCCAGGCATCACACTTGAGAAACTCCTTGTCCCCAAGTGTGCTATATGCTGAGATCCTACTCTGTTACGTAGACAGCACAATAAAATGATTTAAAATGTCAAGTAGAATTTGGCTTTATAAAAAAGTCTTTTCAAATTATAAAAGCTTGCCTGCTTACTTCAACAAAAACACAAGAATTGTCTTTAAAATAAAATATATATATATAGATGCCTGACATGACATAAATTTCGAGTGGAATGGAAACGCTAAATCTCTCTAATTCCCACTCAAGTCTATACTGCCTAGTTTGGCCTTTCATAAATTGAGGTCAGTAAACAATAGTTTAATGTTTGAAATAATACTGCATCAAGATACAAAATCAATCAACTTTACTTTGGAGGCTGAAGTAGGAGGATACCAAGTTTGAACTTGAAGCAAGTCTGCACAATATATCAAAATCCTGTTTCAAACAGACAAAACTCAATTAATTTGGAGAAGAGTAAGTTCTAAGGAAAGGGGGCTCAAAAGTACATGATTATTTAGGATTCCTTGTCTCTTTTGGGGTTACATGTTGGCAAGAAAGTGCAGAGGGGTACTAGGGAGGTTTTTAAGGGTAATTACAGCTTTATGAGATGTTTACGAGGCCTGCTATTGATATACTCATTCACATGAATGAAGCACTGTTCTTCAAGTATCTGGTGTGTATAGGACACTGTCTGAAGTTTTGGGTAAGCACCAAGCAGCTATACACGTACAGCTGTGTTCCCAGGTCCACAGAGATGACAGATAAATGGAAACTAGACACCACTGCAGTTCATGACCAAGCCCTGCCAGGCAGTCACAGATTGCAATATGGGCCATATTGTTTAAACTCTTTTAGCTCCCTTCCTGCATGAAGATGGAGGTAATGAAAATAACAAGTTCACTGGTATCTTTTGTTCTTGCTCACACATTTCAAGGCCTTACCTTTGGGTCCATCCCTGACTCCTGCAGGGACCAGGAACATACCTCCCTGCTCTCCTAGGTGATTCCTTTCCTACCCTCAGTACTGTCCTTACCTCCTTTGATCCTGTGTTTAAATTTTCAGTCATCTCCCGGGAAGAGGCCACACATGACATTTGCACAGTTAGCCTCATAGCTGATAAAATACATTAGATCCCTAGAAAGTGCCTGCCGAATGAATGATAGAGAACACAGCACCTTAAAAATCCAGTTCTTATTTCAAAGAAACTGTGAAATCAGGCCCAAAGAAGTTAGACACTGCTGTTGTAGAGTGCGGATTAAAGTAGCAGAGCAGTGAGTACAAATTAGGATGACCTAGGGCCCCACACCGAGACCAAACAGCACTGGACAAGCAGCATCTCTTTATGCTTGATTTCACAACTACACGCCCAAATGCAGGTCGTTATCTTGCCATCAGACCCAGAAATATGAATAGTTTTTCCAGCAACTATGCATATACTGAGTTAATCTGAACCAGAATATACTGATATCAATATCAGTGGTAGAGATCAAAATTGAGTATTTACACAATTGCACACTTTATCAACATTCTCTCTTTTTTTGAATACTTACATATTCTTCCTTTTATTGGGCAGTTATAGTCTAGATAAACATTACTGGGTTTTGGATTGCTTGCCCCTCCTTTCTGGATTTGTATTCCAGGTTCTTCCCGCCCCAAACAAAGAATTGAATGAAACAAGTCAAAAGCAGTGACTAAAGGCAAAATAGAAAGTGGGAGAAACTGGCTCTGCAGAGTGAGCTTGGGCCAAACCAAAAAAAGAAGAAGAAAAAGAAAGGAAAGAAAAATACGTACGGTGTGTGAAAGACGTGGTACGCTCTATCATGAAAAGATGATAGACCAGTATGCCTCTTTAATGGGTCACTTTGTGCTTTTTAAATCTCAAAAAAAAACGGTGAGAACTTCTGCTTTTGTGGGAATTTTTACATTTGGGTCCTGAGAGGCGGTGTTAGAATTTCACACCACAGGCTGACCTCAGGTCTAGGCCATTCTCCGAAGTTGCCATCTGTTTGGGATTTTGTAATTAGCAGGTCATAAATAGTTTCCCGGCCAGGTTTACCCATGCCTCTCTCTCACCTTATTTCCTCCTACCTAAAACATATTCATGTAATTAGGCAATGCAGTAAAACTTTTAGCACCATGAATTTATTATTCTCATTCTAAATAACATTAGTAAATTCTTATAAGTAGAGTAAAACTGATTTGTGAGCATGTTCATTATGGAAACATGCTTGTAATCCAAGGCACTTGTGTAGCATAGAGAATTTCTCCATAAGAAATAATGGAAATTCAGAGAGATTGTTCAACGACCCCAAAATATTCATATAAAATGATTAAAATACTACAATAAAACACAATATGATAAAACACAATATGCTACAAATACAAAATATAACAATTATATTTATTTATATTTATTAATTTATTTTTATTAATTTATATTTAATAATTATATTTATTTATATTTATATTTGTTCATTTATAAACCTCTACTTACCTTGGTGGCCTATGTGAGGGAGACAAAGATGCCAGAGAGTTATTGTGTGGAATGACTTTCACTACACACTACTCATATTGTGAGACATCACTCATTTATCAAATTAAAATTTGCTAGAAATATTTGCTCATCTGGCAGAACACTTGTAGAGCTAGGTACTAACAATCCAAGTTTTTGCTGTATATAGTAGGCATTTATACTTTTAAGGATTGCCCCCAAGGGGAAAATCAGCTACAGATGAACTCAGAAACATGTTGGATGTGGACCCTTGTCTAGCTCAAATGATACAAGAAAAAGTTTTCTTAACCTCACCGAACTTCAGTGTTGTGATCTGTCAAATGAGGTCAAGGTTACACAAACCTGCGGATCGAGGAGCTTATTGAAAATATACTCCGAAGCTTGTTAAATTGGAGAAACATCATCAAAAAGGGATATAAATTAGGCTGTTCTAGATTTAACAGTTTTGAAAGCCAGAAAATTTAATCCTCTGTGCTTGCTTTCATACACGTGCTGAACAAATTTTACAGTTAGGACTGTAGATCTATAAGTTATTCTTTTTAAACATTTGAAGAGATATTTAATTTTTCATAAACATTGCTGGGGAAAATTGTGTTAGTGAATGTCTTTGTACTATTTTCGTTTCTTCTTTTGTCTATCATTTCCTCTTTTCTTCCTTGACTTCCATAATTGCATTGCTCATTACCTGCCCTCTTTTTTTCTTTACATTCTCCCCCTTCCTTCCTTTTCTAATGTTAGCACGTTTAATTTCAGTGAGTTTTCCCATCATTAAAATGTAAATGAATATATTTTCCTTAAAGTGCTGAGAAGAGGGTTAAATACAACATGTAAAACTTTTTAACATAGTGCCTGGCATGTGATCTATCTTTTCCATCTTTTCATCGTGTTCCTCACTCCTCTTTGAATTTCTTTATTTTCTTCTTTTTGTTTCTCTTTTTCCTTTTCCTTCCATCTGTCCTTCCTGACTCACCCCTACACTGTTGTGTTCTTTATATGTCTTCTTTATTTGTCTATTTCTGACATTCTTTGCTCCCAGGTAGACCCCATCCTAATATTGGTCCCAACATAGTGCTACTTTATCATCAAGTAGAAGTATATAGTCCACACCAGTCAATGAACCCAGTTGTATAGTTTTTTGTTCTGTACTACTTATCTTTTTATTTAATTCAACATTTATTAAATTTCAAGCATATAAACAAAGTTGTTAAACATATCTAATGTGTAAAGAATTATAAAGAATGGCTAATTACATCAATATTCAATATTTGAGAGATAGAAATATTATGTTTAACTCTGACTCTTACTTTTGCACTTCCTCAGTTACATTTACTTTATCTGCTAGAGTTTTTTTTCCTATTTAATTCTCATATTTTACAATATGAGAAAAATTATGTTTAGTTGGTCATGTTTTTGAATTCTATAGAAGCTGGACATGAATACATTTTCTTTGCAATTTAATATATTCACACATTTGTTTATAAGAATGGCCCATCTTATCATGTCTCATTGTTTTCATCCTCCTTTATTTCTCTATAGCATTCCATTGTTAAGACTGTTCCACAGTTCACTTAGGGCTGTAGTCTTCATAGACATGTTTTATCAGATATTTATGTTTTGTGAAAATACATGAACATGTTCTCTGAGAAGTTGTCAAAGTTTTTCAGCAACAATTTTCCTGGTCATAGGAAGTGCGTCTTCTGCAATACTGGCTAATATATGCAACTGGAAAGTTTTCAAAGTATTTTTTATTCCCCTAAACATTATAAATTTCCTTGCTCTATGTCTTTGAATATACTTGGGCTTACAGATTCTTTTCAGTCTGTGGGTGGTAACTCATATTTAATTGTAGTGGACAAATTATAATGAAGTATTTTTTTTTCCATCAGTTTATGGTGACTCTTGATTTCTCTTGTTGAAAGGATTTGTTAAATTTATTTGTCCAGTTTTAAAATCAAGTTGTCTTTTTCTTTTTGAATTAAGGAAATTCTTTGCACATCCTGAGTCCTAATACTTTTCTATTCTTTTTGTCACTCATACTTTGTTGAAGCCGATGGTATTTCTCCTTAGACTTTACGCAAGCGTCACCCCAAACTTTGGGCTCCTCCATGGCTTGTCACACACTAGAACACTCCCATTTACATGGCGAGGTCAGCAGTTTTGGGATTTTCTTTAATCTTAAAGCTAGCCGGTGATTACTCAATGCTGATAAGCAGGATCTTTTCATATTTTCCTCATCCTTTACACTATTAACTTGATCTAAGACTCTATCTTCTAAGAAATAAGGTATAGGAGTAAAGGAAAAAGTAAGAAAAGTGTAAAGGAATGATAGAAAGTAGCACTTTAAGGACTGATAGTTTCATCTCAAGGATAGCCTAACAAATTTGATGCTCCAGTTGGTAGGTATTGGTGTGTCGGGTTACTTAACATTTCTACAAATTCATAAATATTTGATTTCTTTCCTTGTGTTGCTGAGCTTATATTAGCAATATCCACAGTATTTAAATAACTTCCTGCAACTCATGCAGAAATTAAGTAAAGGATTTAAAATTCATATTCTTACTCTCCAATATCCAAATCCTACTCTTATCTCTCTACTACCCTATATTTGAGTGTCTTCAATATGTGTTGAAGCACAAATATACACATCTGTTCATAGCTAAAACAAAAATTAGAATTAAATATACATTCAGAAAACTCCAAGTATTTTCTTAATCTAATATAAGTACTTAAGCAGTTTTGCAGAGGAATCAGATATTTATACAAGTCAAACTAAGAAAAAATACAACTAAATACAACTAAATAAACTAAGAAAAAATGCAACTAAATGCACAAATACACTGTTACACAGTCACAAAGTTTTCGCTGGTGTTCAAAGTAACTGACAAAAAAACTCCACCTTCTGGTGGTAAACCTGTCTATGCAGTAAGGAAATTTGAATTCTCTTGCACTTGATGTATGTTATTAGGTGACAATACAAGTCTTCTGAATGTTAACTCCAGCTTACTTGCACTTGAAGAGTTTCTGATTCTATCATTGAAAGTATAATGTTTTGAAAGAAAACAAAATTCTTGTGATTCTAATAGACTCCAGAAATTTTTGTTCTCAGAAATGGATGGGAACAAAGGCAATAAAGGAATCAATGATTTAATAGGAGATTTTATTATAATTTGTGGCTCTCCACATCTATCTACATGGAGGCCCTTCCTCATACCCTGAAAATTCCTCTGTGAGACTCCAACTCAAGCTGTAATATCAATTTACTATCACCTTTTGTAGCTTTGGGATGGGATGAATAAAGATGACCTAGAGTTTGTAAAAACCAGATGGGGCTTTATTGAGAACTATCTTTCTTCCTGAGTATCCATGTATTTCATGGCATATGGTGTCTGATGGATTGTGTCTTGGCAACCTTTTTAGGTGATTTTTGTGTCCCCTTGAGGTTTAGCGACTACGTGGTCCTGCTTTGTGATTTAAATCTCAGCTTAGTCAATATGTACCTGATTTGTGTACATTTACTACAGTACCATCAATACTCCTTCTCTCATTTGTGTGTGAGGCATATTTATTTTAAGTAGGACCCTCAGCCCTTAAGCCATGCTGACCACCACACAGAAACTCATAAGATTTACACACATCCCTTGGCTGTGAGTTAGGCTATACTATTATTTTTATTGTACATGAAATTCCTTAAGTGATGATTGGTATTTTTTCCTTCCCTGGTAGATGTATAACCAGGGTTACAATAAAACCTTAAAGGAAAACATGAGAAATAAGTAGAAGAATGTCACTTATATCCTAGCAAATAGGAGGAAAGCCTGCTGGGTGTTTGACTGGAGGCAGTTCATGTTCTATTCCTGGCTCTGTAACTCTTCACTGTATCAACTTGGGAGAGGTATCTGGCCCCTGTTTAATCAGTTAATCCATTTACAAAAGAGGGAAACTAAGGTATTCACAAGAATTATTTAAACAATTAAATGAAATAGTGGATGAGGTCCTTTGGGCACAGTATACTTTAAGAAATGTTAGTTGAATGTCTGTCCTGTAAGGAGGACATTTGGATCTGAATTTTGGAGAGCAGGCCCAAGAAAAGCAAATAAATTTTCTGTCTTGAGAATGTGCCTAGTTTAAATGTCAAAATAAGCGACAAGTAAGTGAGAAAATTTACATGTTCTACAAAGATATGAAACAAAAGGTCATAGGAGATTATACAAAGAGAATCAGAAACTAAAAAGAAAATACGAATTGGATCAGCTATTCAATTCCAAGTGCTGAGAGCCCCACTCGCTTCCACCTTCTTTACACAGTTGTTCCTCAGGTTCTTTTCTAACGTGCCCATGATTTCTGCTGAGCATCCTAAAGAAATGCCCTGCACTGTTTTGGTTTCTTGGTCCAGATCCTGTTTCCTCACACAAAACTGGTCCACAAATCTTGACTCGTTCTTCTATGAGTAAATATCTGATACCACTATATTGCCTAAAATATAAATAATGACAAGAAAACTGTGCTAAGAAGGACTTAGGACAGAGGACAGAGAATTAAAGAAGAAAATGCCTACAAATATGTCCCCATACAAATAAGATGCCACATACAATTGAATTAGGGATCACAGTGAGTTATGTGACCTGGTAAGAGTAATTGCATTAAGCAACCATATCCTTTCAATGATAGAATAAATCCATTGAAGTAGATTATTTTTTAGGCTAATTATTTAACTAATTTAAAAGTGCCAGTAGAATGCATGTTTTAATCTTTGGATTTTGTCATCTCCTCATTGTATACAGCCAGAAAAATTTGCAGTCATTTGGAGGACACCTTTGCGATGTTTAGGGCAATATCTGCAACTGTTTGGGACACTGCTGAATCTGCTCTACCAGGCCCAGTACTCGGCTCTGCATTTTTCTGCAAGCAGAATGGATCATGAAATGAGCCTCCAAGGGTGAGTTCTTGTCTGCATTTTACACTTAAGGACAGTATGTCCCACTGAGGTTATTCCTGAGTTGGTTTACTCTTTATTAAATGAAAGATTCTCATTTAAATCACCCGCACAGCCGGCAACCCCTTGACTTGCTGTGTTACTGGGTACACAGATTAACCTGGCAGAGTTCCACTTCTTCATGGAGAAGATGGTTATTCTGGATGTTTGAGAATGCACGCTCTGAGCTGCACTGCCTGTGTGCAGGTTCCATTTCTGTGGTTTACCAGCTGTGTCTTTCGATATGTCACTTAATCTTTTCACGCCTCAGTTTCTCATTTGTAACCCAATGACTGTAAAAATGCCCATTTAAAGCGTATTTATAACAAGTAAATGAACTAATATGTAAAACATTATACAGGGTGTGATAAAAATATGATCTGTTTAAATAAATCAATTACAGTAAAAGAAACATTTCTGCCAATCACCCTCAAAATACTCTTCTTCAAACACGTTTATCCCATCACTCTTGCCACTTTCTCATGCAGTTCTAGAAGTTCCTTTTCTTCATTTTTCCTTTCTTGTTTTTTTTTTTTGTGAGTACCTTTAATTGTTCTATTGTGGCTGCCTTAGTGTACTAAATCTATTCAAAAGATTTACCTTTCATTGTCATTTTGACTTTGGGGACAAATCAGAATTCACACAGTGCAAGATCCAGGAAATAAGGTGGATGAGAACCACTTTAATGTTTTATGAACCCACCTCTCGATCAGCTGGCACTCAGCAGCATTCACTGTAATTTGACGACACTCTTAAAGACACTCACGAACTTCCAGAACTGCTCCAGAAAATGATAGGAACAATGGGATAAATGTGCTCAAAGCAAGGGGGAGTATTTTGTTGGTGATTAATGACAACATATCTTTTACTGTAATAATTTTTAATTTAAATGTTTCCCAATTACTATCAACACCTGTATTAAAAGTTGTTATTGTTTTGTTATTACCAGTGTTATTGTTACTGTGTCAATGAGATATTGTGCTACACTAGGTACTGTACAATAACATGAGACAGTGTAATTGAAATACTTATGACACTGCATGTTACAGAAAAAGCAAATAAACTTAGACATTATTATTATAAGCAGAATAGCAGAATTAGTAGAGCAATACCATTTAATCCTATATTTTTGCTAGATTAGAGTTGATCACCACAGAACAGGATAAATGTATAGAGATATTAATATTTGACACTCTACCTGTAACTGACTGTTTTACATATGTATCGGGAAAACAACTGTGGGCTTCATTTTTTCTCAATGTGAATAGGTGTGAACATTTCATTTAATGCTTTATTTGATATTCCTAAGTAACAATGCTATTTTTCTCTCATTGTATTTCCTAAATGTTTATCAGTTTCGGTACCAAAATATACATTATTTCTCTGCATCTATTTTACTATTGTGTTCGTTCCTGATCCCGTATGGATTTTTGGATTGGTAATTTAATCATTGATTTGTATGCTTTCAGTTTTACTGGTATAAGTGTTTAAGATTCTGAATTTTCCTATGATTATGGTTTTACCATATTTGACAGATTATTAAAATCATTTTATTATCGATGTGTTTTAGAAATAATTTTCAACCATTTGATCATTATAGAATTTATTTTAAAATTACTTAGAGGCTCCACTGATTTTTATTAATTTCCATATTTCTGCAATGTGATAAAGTTTGCATTATTTCTGACTTCTGAAACTTATTGATTTTTCTGTGAAATAACATGGTTAATTATTATGAATGCTTCTCTTGAGTAGTGCTGTTTTTGAAAGTAATTATAAGCCCTATCATCAGATTTTAAACATCTATATCCTCCAAAAAGTCAAACTTTGAGACAGTATTTCTTAAAATTTTTGTATATTTTATGTTTTAAAATACAAACAATGCCTTTCTTTATATCCTCTTGCTTATAGTATACACTTTATAAATGTGATTATGTTATTTGCTGCAGACATATTTGCAACTATTGTAATTTAATTGTGAATTGTGGCTTTAAGAATTATAAATTCTCCATCTTTTCATATTTAATGATTAGAGGCTGATTTTTTTTACAATAATTATTTATTTATTTATTACCAAGAACATGTGATTGGTACATTGTATACATCCAAAAATGGGCATCTGAAATGAATAAACATTTCTCAAATGAAGAAATAAAAATGGCAAACATATGAAGAAATGTTTAACATCATTGGTCATTTGAGAGATGCAAATTAAAACAAAGCTAAGATTCCATCTCACTCCAGAAAGAACAGCTATTATCAAGAAATCAATGAACAACAAGTGCTGGTGGGGCTGCGGGGAAAACAGTAGTACCCTCCTTCTCTGTTGGTGGGAATGTAGACTAGTGCAACCCCTATGGAAATCAGTGCAGAGACTCCTCAAAATCTAAATCTGGAGGTTCCTTTTGCTCCAACTATTCCTCTGCTGGGTGTCTTCCCAGAAGAAGTGAAAACCTCATACCATAGAGGCTGAATTTTGAGTTCTTGAAAATATAAGGATGCCTGAAAAACTAAAGATTGCATTGACAGAAAATGAGATAAATAAATGGAAGCTATTTCCTTGAGCTTTGACATCACAGATAGAGTGAGACCTCAATCTCACTCCAAGGGATGAAGCCAAGTGGATCCACTGCATTAGCTAAGTGCTCTACATCTCCATTTTGGCACTAGTCTTCCAAAGTAGCAATCCTGCATATGAGGATTATGTGTCACTTCTAGCAGGAGAAAACGTTAGGTTTAAGTTGTTTATCTTTAAAAAAGTAATTATGGTATTTGAAAAAAAATTAAAAAGTCAAGAAAAATATTATAAAAGTTTTCTTAGCCTCTGATTTAGATGATTGGTGGAATCATGCAGTATTAGAACTGTTCTTTCCCAGATCATTCAACATTTCTCATTAGCATCATATTTCCCTGTAGTGGATCCTTGTGTTTTACCTCATCAAATTAATCTATGCAATGTTTTAATACCTCAATTCAGAACAAATATTTGCACAGTATTATTGAAAACTGTTAGTTTAGCATGCTTACTGATATTTTCATTTCCAGTCTATAGGTTGGTAATTTTGTGACATCCATCTCCTACCATTATCCTCCCAAATTATATTTTAAACACATAGACCAGAACCACGAAACTATTTTACCTTTGGACGATATTAGCCAGCTTGCTTCAGTTTCAAACATAGGACATTTCTACCCTTTGATTACCCATCTCTGATCCCCAATTCCCATTTTACATTAGATGCTCATCTTTAGTAGCAAACTTGGGATTCTAAAATTCTTAGGAATTCAGTACGGTGAGCGTAGAAACACAAGATTCTTATTTGTCTTCCGCAGGATCAGGTACTCACCTTCTTCCTCAATCCCAAAATCTATGGTCAGTCCATGTGACTGTCCTTCTTCTTGGATTTTTATTTCCATTGTGATAGAACGTTGGTGCCACACTACGAACTCATTGCTGACAGTATGAATGTTCCTTTCTTTAGTTCCAGAAGTCTTTCATATTTAAATGTCTTCCAAGTAAGTTAATAATATATTTTATTCCAGGTGGATGATTTTCTAGCCCATATCTTATTTTCCATTTAAAAAAACCATGATTTTCCAAGAATCTCCTGTCATTATACTGTTACTCGAAAATGGGTGCCTTTGGCATGAATATATAATTATGTACTCTTTTGCACTAAATTCTTTTATTTCAGGCCCCAGAGTTATGAATGGTCATTATTAGAAATGGTTAATATCTTACAGATTTGGTCATTGTCAAGGCGAGGGTCTTCTGCACATGTCTTAACCCAGTATTGACTTCACTGTGTTCCAAAACTGTATATTAATAAACTATGGCCCTAGGAAAGCTTTGAAGCATGAAAGAGAGTTCCCTTCTGAGAGTTACCCCACTGAGAGAGTCATATAAACTCAGATCACAAATTTCTCAGCTCAATGTCATAAATCCATTTCATTTTCTTCGCGTGTCCAATTTTTCTCTCTAATCATTGACATCTTCCATCCTATGCAACAGTTTCAAGGGTGTGTGAAAAGAGAGGGAAAAAGATACTGCAAAATGCTGTCCTCTGAGTTGTATGGATATTAGTTTTTCTGGGTGTGCCAAGAACCCCTCTCTTCCTGCTAACCTCATGCAGAGATGCTTCTTTCCAGTGGTCATAAACAAATCATCAGCAGATGTGAGGAACAAATGAATATCAAGGAGACAGTCACCATGGTAACTGTAACCATGGAGAGTCCTAAACACCCAACCCCGCACCACCAGCCCGCTCAGAAACTCAGAGCATTCAGCTCAAGGGAATAGGGGAAAAAGAAACCAAAGAACTTCAGAGTACTAGGAGGAAATGGGCTCAAAGTTGAAAAATATGGACTCTTGTCAGAAGTTTCAGTTGTCTAGCCAGGCCCCAGGCTTACTCAAGACAGAATTATGAAGGGAAGCATTTTCTATGGCTTCCGTTTGACTACAAGATAAAGAGAGTAGTCCTTAATCTGGTATTTGAAGGTTTTAGTAAGCTACAATTTTTGGACCTTTCATCACTTGTCTTTATGATATAACCCTTCAAGTCAAAATAATGTAACTCTTTCTCCCCTGCATATAACACACCCATGTCTAATGATATTCACATTGTACTGATTTTGTACTGTGTATGTGTGAAAATCTAGTTCTTCTGAGTCTCAACTAACAAAATCCTGGAAAGCTATTCTTGAATACTTCAACTTCTATTTCATGCATGAAGTCTATGTTCAGTCATCATATTTGAGAATTATTTTTTGAAATGTGAAGAAAAAAATTGGAGGATCATTTCTCATCTTGGGCATTTAGAACTGGGTGGCATCGGATTTAGTTTCTCCCATATAAAATATTAATAATAAATATTAATAAATGCTTGTTTACAAAAATGAATGACATAATGTAGGAAATTAAGCATGTGAAAAATACAGGGTTAGCACCCTTATTTAGAAATTATTTTTTTCTAAGTTGATATTTTCATTCTGGCTTCATGAAAAAAAATCTCACTGACGTATCATAGAAGCTGAATGAGTGAAGTATGTGAGATATAGGGGTGGAAAAAGTCACTGAACATGTATTTGTGCAATGGAATCATGAAAAAAAGATAGACTTGGAGAAATATATTACCTCAGCTTTCATCTCCCTTCAATCAAGCTGTGTTTTTCCCATAATTAAGGACTCACCTGAGATACTTCAGGCACCAAATAAGTACAGTCACTAAAAATTCCATGAGACACACTTTTTAGAATTGTAAAAACTATACTAATCATAATCATAAATGAGCTTTGCCAGAATGAACTGAATATTTAGTTATGCTTTTTCTATACTGAAACGTACTTACTCTTCAAAGTTTTCTTAGCTATAACTTCTCCCTAAGAATCGTCCTTTCACTTTACTAGATATATTGGTCCCTTTTCCCATTCCATGACACCTATCTGAATGAACAAAACTATTTATCCCTTTATTTCTTTCACCAATTTACTCTAATTATTGTTACTCTTCATCTCTCACTACTCTAGGTGTATTCATATTAAAAACAGTGCTCTCTGTGCTAGAATTTGGAAGAATGAATTAATGGATGGACGTATGTGTAAATTAATGGATGATAAATTAAATAGATTCCTAAATATGCAAGTATCTAAATAACACCTTCTCCAAATTATATGTTATTAAAAAAATTTAGTGTCAACATAGTCATATAATTGCACAGAATATTTTATTATCTCATATTAAATTTAATTTTGATATATTCAGGAAAAGTATTTGTATATGCATTACTCTGTTTAACAGTTATGGTAACCAAATTTTGTAGATCACCTGGCTAAATGGTACTCAAACTATGGTGGCTAAATTTAGTAACAAACTATTTTTATATATAAAACAATATAAAAGAAAAAATGTACTTATGTCCATTATGAAGAGACAGAAACTATTTGTCAATGTAGTTTGCATAGCATAAAGTAGCTGTAGGATATTGATTTTTAAAATATATAAAATATATGTTTATATAATAATTGGATAAAGAAAATATTGGAAATAACTATTCTGTTCCATACTTACCCATGAAAGATAAATTGAAGCTCTTAGGGGGAAATGGTTTTGTATTTAATGGCAGAATAAGGAAAGTAAATTTATTCCTTAATCCCAGGACCACTGTCCTTTCAACAAACCCATATAAAGGTTTGCATTACGCTTTTGAAATATCTATACAATTTCATCATTCTCTACTTTCTTCTCAAGTGTAGCTACAGATCAATGTCAGATCATGACAAATTCTTCACGTCACAAACAAATTGTTTTAGACTACTTTAGTAATTTACTGGTAATTCACACAAAGCTTCAGCCTTTTGAGGAAGTTAGCTGAGCTCAGGCAGAAATAAGCAGATGACAGGTTTAATGTTGTTTTTAAAATTACATAATTCCCAAGATGACCTAGTGATTTAATTAACTCATATTTAAAAAATATGGAAGCAGAAATTGGAACTAGTGATGTCCACTTATTTTTAATTAAATTTCTATAAGCAATGGGTTTCCAACAGAGAGTGGATTGTTATCTGTACCTTGTGGGTCTTAAATAAAGGGTTTTAGTATCTAATTTTACATTCATAAAAGAAAGCTTGGCGATTTTTCTGTAACAGTACTTGTATAAATATGCATCTGTCTGCCGTTTAAAAACATTACTGATCCAGAACACTTTAATAAGAAGAATGTACTCCTTTTATTTTATTAGTAGTCCAGAACCACCATTACATTAATCCCCTAAATACCATTGGTCATAGAATCTGAATTGTAGTAATTTAGTAAGACCAGAAAACACATGTTATAAAACATAGTGTGGAAATTTTTGTTTGCTATAATTTGAGTTGCCTTTATATTAAATTGAAGAATTTAAGAAATGGAAAGAATGAGACTTTCCTTAGACCAGTACAATAAAGTACTACAGACCAGATGGCATAAAAACCTGAAGTGTATTTTCTCACAGTGTAGAAGCTGAGTAGTCTCAGATTAAAGTCCAGTGGAGTCAGTTCATGTACTAACTACCATCCTGATGTGTAGGTAGCCATTTTCTGGATACTACTGATGTCTCTTCTTCTGAGAATATTAATTCTTCCGATTAGAAGCCCAATAATATGAGCTCATTCAACCTTTTTTCTTTCCTACCTTCCTTCCTTTGTTCCTTCCTTCCTTCAAAGACAAATCCCTCCATCTCAAAAGATTCACATTAAGGGTTAGAATTTCAACATACAAACTTGGTGGGTCACAAACACTTGGCCTGTATCAGTAGAGAAGAATCCTAATGTGGATTTTCAAAATAAGTAATAGGTTCTGTTTTACTGTATTTCAGATATGGTGCTAGGTGTTGAGAAGACAGCAAAGACTCCTTCTCAATTCTCAATTCACAAGCTGATGCTAAGTATTTACAGTGATAAAATCACATCACAAAATTTAGGAGAGTTTAGCAGCAGTATCAGGAACAAATTTGCTCATTTGTAAGGTAAACACATGCACACCTCTGTGTGTGTGTGGGGGGGGTTGTGGCTGTATGTCTTCCTTCATAGTGGATGAGGCACTGTGGAAAAAGTCTTTAGGAAAAACAAAAAGAATCAAAGGAGACGACTTGACCGTGTTCATGAATTGCAATGGCCCAAAGCTCCTACTGAGAGGCTGCTAACTCCACTTCTTCTTTTCTCTCTTTGTTTTGCTCCTTTCACATTTCAAACTCATTGTGGTATAAGGAGCAGTGATCTATATAACAATTTTCTTGTGTTTACTGTAGACACCTGTGATCTTCCCCACGCGCACACACATTCAACCCCAGTCACTGTGCTCGGGCCCAGGACCTATCAGCATGGGAAGCACTGCCCAAATATGTAAAATACCTTCAGTCTCAGGACGTCCTTGATTTTGTGTCCCATAATCCTACTTAACCTGACCAGAGAACATTGAATTTGATTTTGCCCTCTAAAGTATTACCAATAATGCTTTCACGTACACTTAACAAAATGGTTCCACTTTGTTTTTATGATTACTGCATTGTAATAAAATCAAAGAAGACTTGAAATCTGCAACAAAGATCAAAAGGGAGTATTTGAAGTATTTCTTCACCAACGTACTCTTCAATTTTTGTTTTTCCATGAATCTTGTTTTGGTAAATGGTTGTATCTGTAGTACACAATCTAATCCCCCTCACACACTATATTTAATAAGAATCTACAGTATACAAATGAAAAGTCTCATGTTCTTGCAAAGGCTAAGTACCATTTTTATGTTTCAGTGAATTATGGTGGTATTAGTGTGCATGCGTGTATGTGTGTATGTGGGGATGTGTGAGAGTAAACGTGTGGATGTTTCCTGATTATAAGTGTAAACTTAGATGATGTGATTTATTTCAACTCTTGCCAATTACAACTTTTATGATAGTTGATGATATTGCTTCTTATTTTATCTTGGATTATATTACCATAGCATTTTAAATGATTGCTATGTTTGTGGTAGTGATAGGAAAGAAAGAAACTCATTTTCATTTTGATCATTAGTAGATAAAGAGGTCAGAAAAAGAAATGATGACAAACAAAGGAAGAAAGAGGCCAAAAATTCATGGAGCACAAGCATTCTCCTTTTGTACAGATTATGGTTAAATCTGCAAAAAAAGAAAGGAAAAAAGTTTGAATGGCATCTTTGGTAAATGGCCAATTTAATTAATTTGTTAAATATTTACATATTTCATAAGAACTTGCCAAAAGGGAAGATTTTTAGCAACTTCCGATTGTTTTTTGTTTGTAATAAAATTTATTGATTGGGTTTTAGATTATTTTTATCAAAATTTTAAGAATAGGTGATATCTTGACATTCAAAACTCACAGGTGAATTCATGATTTTATTTTTATAAAAATATTTAAAATTCAGAAAAGTGCATTTATTCTGTAAGCAAAGTAGAAGTTTGGGAAGAGAATCCTTCATCTGAAATACTTTTTCAATAAATGAGGTATGTTCAGAAAGAATTCTGAAAAAAATATGGAAAGTTAATATTTTATTTGCAAAATCCTAAGAATTCAGAATTAAGCTTACTATGGAATTGAGTCATTGGTGAATGAAGAGTAAAACGCGCCTAAATAATACCTATATTTAAAAATGACATATGGGTATGTATAAAATTGGTAGTTTACAGAAAAACGCAATATGCCAAAATAAAATTATGAAATATAGCAAAAAAGATATGAATAAAGAATGATTTTAATGAATACCATGTTCAGGATGGCCATTAGTCATAAATGTGAAACTGTAACAGAATAATTAAAATTATTTTTAAATTCATAAACAAGAAGCAAAAAATAACAGTAGTAACATGTCAGTTTTCCAAATCTAAGCTTAAAACACTGACATCAATATTCCTGAAGGATCCCTGTAGACCTATCAGTTAGCCATTTGAAAACTATTTCAAGGACAAGAGAACGGTCCAACCAGCTAAGTCAAAGCAGAAATTTCAAGACAGCAAAATCTCCATCAACTGCTGTAAATATTATAATTCACTTTTATATATTTGTAAGTGCTGTATTTTTAGAAAGTTAGTCACTTATCATTTGGTCCTGGATGACGTGTTCACTGTGCGGATTAATTGTGCGTGAGTGAAGATTGACCAGTGTCGCTCCCTTTTAAGTTCCTTGTGGATACACAGGATGCAGTAAGATGAGTGCACACGGAATCCTAGTTGGTTCAATAACTGACTATTCTTTCTATGACACACAAATTGAAGTTGGCTAAGAAATGGGAATCAGCATGAATCTCATATTTGGCCAAAGCCAGAAGTCATAAGAAGCCTACTGAACACAGCTAATGCTCATGTTTAATGGGAATGGAAGGCAGACAGGGACCAAATTTCAGGAACTTTCCAAGAAAGGAGTAGAAACAATAACAACACACCTCCAGGTGTCTTTTGTGTAATTTTTAAAACTTTTATAGCTTCCTCTGGTTTGGCATATTTTATAAATTTTATATTTTTTCCTTTCTTGTTTAATGGAAATAAGTGTATAATAAAGGCAAAATTAAAGACTACAAAATCTTGTGAATTACTAGGGTAAAGACTCTACATCATTTATATAGTGACTCCCGGGACAAAGAAAAATGTCTTAAATAAAGTAGGCATGTGAAAAAAGCTCATTTATTTAATTAATTCATGTATGCACTGATTAACTGTGTAGAAAATGAGTGAATATCACATAAATACTTCCTTTCTGGGGAGGACAGAGAGAAGACAGCTGGTAGCATCTCAGCCTAATATGAAGACAGATCTCATATTAAAGAAACCTCAAAAAACACATGAGGTGTTGATTCAAGAAAGGAGAATAGGGAGGTGACTTCATGGCATCTGAGGTAGACAAGAAAGCAGGGCCCTGAGGAGCAATCTGGGCTATAAAACCAGCTCCGAGTGACTCCTACAGTACTCTCAACCAAACTCTGTACAAATGGTGAATTAAATTCCTCAAGGTCCAACTATTGTGAAAATTAATGTGGAGATTCCTCAAAAAACTACAACTAGAGATTCCATTCAACCCAGGTATACCTTATCTTGGTATCTTCCCATAAGAATTAAAAACATTGTACCACAGTGATATAAGCACAACCATGTTTATAGCTACACAATTTGTAGTAGCTAAGTCTTGGAAACAGCCCAAATACCCAGCAACTACTGAATGGTTAAAGAAGATGTGGGGTTTATTTATACAATAGAGTACTACTCTGCCATGAAATGGATAAACTTGAACACTTATAAGTAAATGGATGCAACTCAAGAACATACTCTTAAGTCAAATAAATCAGAAACACATGAATACTTATTGAATTGTTTCTCTGATATGAGAAACCGTAAGTGTAAATAAGAGCAAAACGTTATAGTAGATATAGTGGAAAAGAAAGATAATATTGAAATGGGACTAGAACTAGAGAAGGAAGAGGGGGAAAGGAAGGAAGGGAAAGAGACAAGAAAAGAAAAAGAAAAAAATGGAAAAATGTAAATAAAGCTATCATAAATAAGGAGGGGAGGGGGAATCGAAGGGAGGGTGGCAAAAAGAGGTGAACCAAGATATATCATGTACAGGTACAAATTCACTATGATGAATGTGATTATTATGTTTATCTACAATGTATCAATTCATGTTCATAGTATAAAATGAAATAAAAAATTAAAAAAAATCAAATGAAATCACAGACAAAAATATCCTTCAACAGGAAACTCTGGAAAATTGATTCTTTTTTTTGGGGGGTGTTTTTTTTTTTTTTTTGTGCCAGGGATCGAACTCAAGACCTTGAGCTTGCAAGGCAAGCGCTCTAACCACTGAGCTAAGTCCCCAGCCCCTGGAAAATTGATTCTTGATTTTGAAGATAAAGTAATTTTTATTTGAGTCAAAGGCATCTTCTGAGGGCAAGAGAAGTTTAATGTGTGCACAACGGGTTTGAAGGCTTTTCTAGGCCCAAGAAGCTCTCCTTCAGGTACTGTAAGTTGGTTTATTATCTATTATCTGTAACACAAAGATAATGAAAGAGGTACAATTGTCTGCTCAGAAAGCCCGCAAGAATACCACGACTTGACAGCCATGAGATGTCCCAGCTAGTTTTCCCTGTCTAAAGCCACCACAAATCATAGAGCAGACAGCCTGTGGGTTTGAGACTACACATTGAGATGGCGGAGTTATTCATTTATCTTCATTGAAGGAGCACAGACTGCTTTATGGTTGATAGTACAAATTTCATAAAATACATGATCGTCTACGCTAATGACTTAGCGATTTGACTAAAATTGTCTTTGTTTTCTATTACCCAAGAGCAACCACACTTCTCAGGTTGGTCCTTGAACCTTGCAACCCAATTTGTGATGTAAATAATCTAAAAAAGAATGATATTTGAGTAAAATGAAGAATTAAAAATATACTAGGGAAAAGGGTTGGTGCTTAAAACATGTATTATAATAATAATCATGAAGGGACATGAAAAATTAAATCTACTTACAGTTCACGTTTCTCTCTCTGATGCTTCATTCAAGTGAAGTATCATCTCCTCAGAGGCCATTTCCACATGCAGAGACAATCTGGTTGATTTGATCATTTAATATCAATTGCAAAAAGTCAAACGGTATAGAGGGCAGAGAGAAGTTTGGAATCAAGTGGATAAAATATTCTTTAAAATATAATAATGCAACAGGTGGATCTTGAGACCATACTCTGAAGTGAAATAAATCAGACACACATGTTTAAATACCACATAGTTTCTCTGGTGTGAGAAACTGAAAGTGTAAATAAAGACGAAAATGTATTATATTGGGAAAGAGAAGAAAGTGTCCAAATAGGAAATGGAACAAGGGAGGGGGAAAGGGACAGAGGACAAGAGAAATAAGAAATGGAAGGAAAAAATGGAAGCAAAGGTTTTGTAAATAGGGAGGTAGCAGGGGGTGAGGGGAGGGGAATGGGAAAAAAAGAAGCAACAAGATGCATCATGTCCAGGTATAAATCCCCTATGATGAATGTTATCACTGTGTACATGTAAAATGTACCATTAAAATAAAATTTTAAAAAACAAAACAAAAAAACAATAATTGTGCAACAGATCATCAACATATTTAATATATAAACATATGTTAGAACATGTGAGTATGTAGGAAGAAAAGATGAAAAAGAAAGTTTACACTGAGAAACACACATGAGAAGGAAGAAAGGAAGGTTGGGAAGAAAGAAAGGAGATAGGCAGAGGGTCGAAGGAGAAAAAAAAATGGAAGGAAAAGGGGAAAAGAGATGTGATTAGCTCCCTAACACCCACTGTGTTTCTTTTATGCCAAGTCTTATTCCAGGTGATTTCTTGTACATTATCCGGTTTAATCCTGAACTTGACCCGGCAAGGAAAGGTTTTGTTTGTCTCTGAAATTTCTGCATTATACTCAGGAAACCTTTTGTTTAGGGAAAAAATGATTTTTCACAGAGAAAATGAATGAAAAACACCCAATTTCTGCACATATGAAAATGTTTCCTGCAATCCCACATCCCCTGTTTATATTTCTTCTCCCTTCCTCGTATCCTGAAGGAGAAATGCATGTCAGCGTGCCAGGCAGCTTCTGTTACTAACAGTGTCTGAACTTTACCTGGACTGCAGCCCTCCTGCTGGCCATTTGTCTTCTTCGCCTTCCTCACGGGTCCTTTCCTATTCTGTTGTTCTCAAGATGCCAGCCGCTACTTTCCTACTGCTTAGATGAGGATCTTCTCTTTGGGGAGAAAAACTACCGCTGTGGGAAACAGGCTTTATTTCTTCCTCCCCATCTACCTCTTGTTTGCATTGTCCATCTCTCCTGACCTCGTCTGTGTTAGGTCAGAAGATAAAGAGTTTCCTGTTTTCTGAGACAGGGCCTCCCACCTGGATCACACCAACATAAATTTTTACAGTTTTAGTTTCTCTCCCATATATGCTACTTCTCAGGGAAACCAACAAAGACACCAAGGAAGTGCGACATTCACCCTGACTTATTCTTCAGCTTCTTCCTGCCTTCATTCACTCCTGTACTGCACCAAGACAAAAGGCAGCGGGCTTCACCGACATCTCACTTCTCATTCTCAGTCAACTGTATTCTGGCTTCTATCACAGCACATAACGAAGCAGCTTTCGCAATTAAAATTCAAGCAAACACCTTCACTTTCCTGCTTCCCCATCTACCGCACTCTTTGAGAGGTTCACGCTCATCTGCTCCTCTGAGATATCTGATTTGATGGGCAAAAAACTTAATTTATAAATTTTATATGTTTGCTTGGTCTCTAACTACTGTGCTACTTTGTTCTTTCATAGTTTTGTCTTCCTTCTTTAGCCAATTTATCAGAATTTTCTTTTGTGTCTAGTCTTTTCATGGCAAACTTAAACCGCTGATATTATCCAGGTCTCATGCATAACCTTCAGCTGGGGAATTCATCTGTACCCTTCGCTACAGTCGACAACTGAATCATTATCACTTTCGAGTGTCTATCCCTGCTCTAGATGTCCAGCCTTTTGGTAAACACATCTACCTAAATGTACAATAGTAGTCCTCCTTCAACATACTTTCAAGTAATTATTTTCTCTCTCAATAAAAATAAAAATAATAGCAATCGTGTAGTGGAAAGCTAAATTCCACCCTCAAGGCGATTTTTTAAAAATAGTGCAATAAGGGGTGAATAAGAATTGACCCAAGATAAGGTCAGAGAAGCAAAAATAATTGCTTCTTTCAGGGATTTTTCAAGGGAAACATAATGAGAAAAATATTAAGGTGTGGGGGAGATGCCGATGGAATGTGTATTACATTTTAATAGATGATTGTGATTACAGTGCAGGGTACTTCCCTTGGAGGAGGCAGTTACAGTGTGAGAGAGGAAACTGTATGTTTTGACAGCAGCCTGGGACAACAGCAGCAGAGACTGCAGGGACCCTGGTGTCCTGCTTCAGTGCAGTTTCCTATTCAGCTTTGATCGCTATTCACGCATTCTCAACCTGACCACACTGACAAATTGTTCAAGGACTAGTTTAGTGTCAACTTTTTGTGACTACTCAAACTTAAGGTATCACTCAATTTCCTTTTTCTAATGCATTATTTTTTAAGGTTGACTTATCCCATTATGTAGGAATTAAATTTTGCTATATATTAATATCTTGGCATTCCAGAAGTCCGGTATTATACTTCTGTTTTTGTTCCGTTCTATATGCGATGCCTACCACAAATTTTGGTTGCATCAAAACTTAATCTTTCTTTTGAGTACCTAATACATTACATGTCACTCCTTTAGAAATCCAGGATCATGAATTCCAGTGTCTATCATGGCGTTTGTGGTGCGTTTTCCCATGGTGGAAAGGTAGAAGGGCAAGAAAAGGCAATAAGAAGCCCAAAGAGGATGTGAGCTGAATTTGTCCTTTGACCAGAGTCCAGTCCTGAGATAAGTAACCAACACCTCTGATAAAAGCCCTAATCCATTCATGAAGGTAAAGTTCTCAAAGCCCACTCACCTCTTCAAGGCCTCATTTCTTAATAGTTGCATTATAGTGGCAATTATATTTTAACTTGACTTGGTAGGATATTCAAGTCATAGTGATATTAGGTAGAAAGAAAAAGAAAACATCACTTGTAGCAGGAGTGATGATAGTACTAATTTTATGATAAAATTTCTATACCCAGAGCATTATTTACATTGGTTACTTTGTTTAATTTCAAAAAAGCTCTGAAAGGGTTAATACATTATTAAAAACCATTTAAAATATTAGAACTTTCTCACATAAAGTGTCTAGATAATTACACCTAATATATCAAATTTTACATAGATTCAGATAACTATGGTAAGCCTTAAAGTATTAACGACTGCTACGCAGCAAGCACCTCCCAGCTTAGAGGCTCCACATTATATCCATTTGTCCCTCATACACCTTGTGGGTAAAGCAAGCCCATCTGGGTGATCGCTGCTAAGTCTCAGGCTCTGTTCATGAAGTCAGGTCTGGGGGATGCTCAGCTGTCCTTCCTGCGCCTCTTAGTCTCTGTCCTTCTGGCGGGCAGGCCCAAGCGGGTTCTCCAGCCACCAGTGTACGTTCACGGTGTGAACACAGAGAAGCAAAAGCATGCACAATGCGTCATGTGAGAGAATAAGCAAAGATGCACACAAGCTTTCTTCTTCCTGTTCATTTCATATCCGAAAGCATTCCGTTGGCTAAAACAGGTCACACACACAGATAAGCTGAGTCGTGTTGGAAGGAGATTCAGATTATAGAGCAAGAGTATGCCTACTGGGAAGTCACAAAAAGTAACTTAAATACACAAGTGTCTTTCTTATAGACCAAGTTAGTCGCATTTTTCAATCATGCAAACCTCATTCACCCTTTCCCAAGACTCCAGAGTCTAATTTAGCTATGCTCTGAAGAGTCCTACAAGTTGTTTACTCTAGGTGAGAAGATTAACTAGATAACTCAGTGCCTTAACACATTCACAGGTCTTAAGGAAGAGTTACCATCTTGCCGCTCTAATTCAGACTCAAACTCTAGGATGTTGTGATGTAGGGCACACCTGACATAAACTCTCTTGATCCAAAGAAAGAAATCTATGTACAGTTACCACCCTCTACACACACACACACACACACACACACACAC
>PVJO010005756.1:0-19288 GCA_004026905.1 Hystrix cristata | reverse complement strand
CCACTCCCAGCAAATCATAAATTATTGTTACAACCTCCATTTGACTTTGGGACTGAGTCTGGGTGTTCCTAGTAGTGTCCTGTATTTTGCCTTTTAGCAGCTTGAGAGGGTGGAGATGAAAATTAGTTTTAACTCTTACTCTGCAATTTCTGTCCTAAATACACTTACGCAAATTTCCACCTTGCAGATGCATCAGTTTTTTTTCAATTTATCTTTTCGTGTAATTTCATATGTAAAATTCTAAACAAGTTGCTGACTGTTTTAACATTGTGCTTGGAATTCTTCATTCATATATGAAACTCTATTTGGCAAATTGTTCTAATTTCCACTTTGCCAGCACAGACATTTTAATAAATGTTTTACTCCATATTAATATGAATTGCAAATTTAGTAGTGTCTTACAATTTTTAAGCTATTTTCTTGAACTATACTTACGATTTCCTAGCCATTTCTCCAGACTCAGACTCTGCAACTAAACTGTTATGTTTACTTGCTAGTTTGTAGCCTCTTCCTATTACCAAATTCCAAACCCAATTTCACTCGTTTTAGCTTTGGGGGCTTTTGTTTTTGTTTTTGTTTTTGTTTGTTTGAGTGGGCTCCTGTGGCTGACTGACTGTGGTGCACTTGAGCAGGAACGCTCAGCTGAAATGAGTCCGTATTTCTGGGCATAGAGGATCCACCTGAGGACTGTTGCCAACACAACATAAAGGAGAACAGGAGCAGAAGATAGCAGGCCTCTCTTTCCCAGGAGAAGCTCTTCTCTTTCCCAGGAGAAGCTCTTTCCCAGGAGAAGCTCTTTCCCAGGAGAAGCTCTTTCCCAGGAGAAGCTCTTTCCCAGGAGAAGCTCTTTCCCAGGAGAAGCTCTTTCGGGGCTGATTCTCCTAAAGGGAACTTGGCTGTTCTCATCGCAGAAGGAGCTCAGGGCCTTGCTGTCATGGGGATGGCTGCTCTTCACTTCAGGTGAGCTCTGGTGTTCATCTCCCCCATGGGCATCGTATCCTGGTTCCAGTATAGATTTCTTCAGCCTTTTAGTGCAGACACAGACATACACAGGAGATTGCCGTGGGCTCTCAGCCCTTGATTGGATCTTTCGGGTCTCCAGTGCATAGATAGATGTTCTGAACTCTTTCAGCATTTGGCTTGTGTGTGTGAATGTTTTAATTTGTAATTGTCCTGTATTAAATCTGCTCTTTTGCAAACCACTGACTCTAGAGACCATCTGACTAAGAGAGACCCTCTTATGGTCCTGATTTTGTAACTATGAGCAATCACCCACGTAACTAAGTATCCCCAAACTGAATGTTTGTTGTTTCTCTTGAGCTTTGGGCCTCACAGAACAGCTCAACCAATTAGACTCAAGGTCTGCTAACGTCAGCTGGGCTTGTTTTTATGTAGTTGGTAGACTGGTCAGGAGGGCACTGGCTATTCAAGGAAGGCTTTGGATGATCCAAACGAGCCTTTGCGTATAGGAAGAGGAAGAAGTTAGCTTTTTCTATATATCAGCCTAAAATTTAGAGGTTTACATAACATTTGTCTTATTTGATCCTAATTTTGTGTGTCACCATTTTGAGCCACACTTAACCAGTCTTATTTGAGCTTCCCTGATGGAGCAGGAGGAGTCAAATAGTCTAAGCCTCATCACACTGCAACACCTGAGCTTTTGTAAATGCTCTCTGAGGTTAGTTTTTAGTTCTTCTGATAGTAGTCACGCTGCTGTAAGAAAGCCAGAGTGAGCACAATAGGTGTCTTTGGGTCTAGGCTTAGAAGTCAGACAGCTAACTTCTTGTCTGTTTTGGTGAAAGAAAGTCCCCAGGCCAGCCCACACTGAAGGGGTGGCAGAAAGGACTGCACATTTTGTTGTGACGAATAACAAAGTGATTGTGGCCACTTTTAACCTGGCCAGTCAGGTTATTCAAATGCCTCTTCAAGGCTGAAATTTCAGAGAAACACTAGAGAGTCAATGCCATAGCACAAATGCAGAAGCAGAAATGCAAGAGTATTTTCCAAACCTCTGCTTATATCCTCCTTGCTGAAGTTCCCCTGGCCAAAGCAAGTGATCAGGGAAAGCCATAAATCAGAATTAGAGATGGCTACAAGCCTAAAGAAAGAAAAGAAACTGAGATTTAAAAATGTCAAATTAAAGAAAAAAAAAATGTCAAAGACAATAACAAGGAAAATAATCGAGGGGAAAATTTACACAATCTAGACACTACAGCTAATGACTAATGGAGAAAAACTGCAGGCAGGTTTCTCTTTTGCTATGAATCTAAAATAAGATATATTTACTTGATTCAAATAATTCAATGATTATCTTAGGAATTATTTTTAAATTAAAAATTTTTCACAGATGAATGAATTTAAATTATAGCTTTCAAAGACAAAGATGTAAGGATCAAATCCTAATTGTACAATAATTGGTTATGATAGTTAGCGTACATACCATAACTCTGCTGATCTCCAGTTTTCTCATCTATAAAATGTGTCATTGATATGCACCTCAGTGATTTATCGTGAAGATCACAGTAAGTAATGATGGATTGTGAAGTCAAACATTTTAGTGTATTTTGTTTCAAAATTCTATTTCACAACAAACTTCTTGAATCATTGTTATTCTCATGCCATTTTGATAATGCCCTTTATATACACCAAGCCTAATTTTCCTTCAGCCATATTGACCTATTTTATTTTATTCCATGTTTCAGGCTTTGCTTGAAGCTTCCTTTTGTCTCTTTCTAAAAGGAGTTCCCCTTCTCATTCTGCTCAGTGCTCACTCATGGTGTAAGTGGTACTTCCTTGCTGAAGTCTTTTCTGATCCTTTATCTCAAAAACATGCCACATCCATTTTTATAGGACATTAGATTTCATAGACTTCTACCCAGCTCCCTTTAAACATCATGGTGTTTGTTTATTCACAGGATTCTCTCAGCCAGAGTGTGAACTTTCTGAGGGTAGAAAAAAGAGTCTTTTTTCTTCATGTTACCAAGTTTTGAAGAGTTAGAGCTTTGTAAAATTCCACTATAGAATTATTTAATTTAGTTTCAGATATTACATTTCATCATGTTCTGTGTATTTTCCATCCCCTTCTTTAGTGACACATTCCAATCCAAGCCTTTTAGATGATTTTCAGAGAATAGTCAATGTCACATAATTTTCACAAAGAAGTCTCATCTTTTGCCTTCTTCCTGCTTTGTGTTCAGACTGGTTGAATTATAGCCAGATATTTGTCTCCTCATCCTACTCTCTGATTTTGCTTGATGGATTCACTTTACAGTAAATAAGCAACACACTCTTCCAGGAAAGTGGCTCTCTTGAATCACCCCTGTGTAGGTAAAGAGGATCGTAGAAAGAAGAGAGATTGGCCATAAAGCCCACCTTTGGCCACAGGGGACTGTAGAGGATATAGTGAATTCTCAGTGGGACTCTTTGGAGGGTCCCGCCGGAGGAAGATGTGATCAAGCCAGTCTACTTTAAAGAAATGATTCTCAAATAATTTTGTCTACACTTTGGAATCACTTGGTCAGTATTAAGATGTTCTCCAGAGTGGATGTGGTGACACAGGCCTACAATCCAGTGCTGTACCTGCTGAGGCAGGAGGATCTCCATGAAGTCCAGAATGGGCTACATAGTGGGTTTAAGGCTAGCCCAAACTACATAGTGAAACTGCATCTCAAAAAACAAATAAACACAAACACACAAAGCAGTTCTCCAAATCTTGTGCTCGTTTTGGTATACTTGTGCATCCTCAGTATCAATGTTTTAATAAAACTCCACTGTTGTATCCTAGGATGTTGCCCTGGGGTGGGGGGAGCCATTGCTGAAGAAAGTCCTGTAATACTTAAATTCTCTTAGTCAGTTTACCCTTGTAGGCAATAGTAAAGGACACAGAAAATATCCTACACACCATCCCATTGTACCACTGTACTCCAAGTCTGAGCTGTACCTGCTCCCCAAATAAGTTCTTTATACATGTTTATTAATGAAAGGAAAGAGTACAGATTCTGCTGTCCTCTGAATTTGAGAAAGAGCTTTATTTGGTTTACTTGTTCAAATTTGGCATCACGTGCGGTTCATAAGGCTGGGATTTAAATTTACCTGGGGACTTAACAAAAACACTATTGAAACAATGTTGGCATTATCATTGGTTTTATTTCAGTAACACCACAATATAGGAAAAAAAGATCAACCTGATTGCTTATATGTGGTGTTCCTTATAATTCATGAAGCTTGTTAAATTTGTGTCTCCTCTGATTTTCACAACACTCTGTGTGTGGACTTAATCATACATTTGAAATGTAAGAGGAAATTGGAGCCAGAAAAATGTAAAGACTAGTCACATAGTGGTTCAGAACAGCAGGTGACATAAAAGACTTGAACTCTGAACATTGACTTTCAATCATTTGAAACTCTTAGAATCCTTAGCTATGGGGTCCAGTGCCTTCTACCAATGTTAACTCATTTGTAAATAGCAAAACTACTATAATGATTCTGCAGGGAAATTTGATAAATAATGTAAAGGAATTCACTTCCACTCATAAGGCTATGACACATTTAGCAACAAATTTCAAATGAACAGCAACTACTAACAAACAGAATAATAATTTAGAAAGGACAATTATATGAAAACTACCCACAAGGTATTACAGTCAAGCAAATGTTACTAATATGGATGTTTTGCAAATGTAACTTATTGGAAAATCCCGAAAGGAAAAAAGTGAAATTAATCCAAAATTAGATGTTAAGTAGAAATATATGATGAATGGCATGTTGTAGATATTAAACATAAAAAATGAATGTTACACACGTTATCTGGGAAAATATATGTCATTCACTGTATTTGGGGGAAGGGACAGGATGATGGATTAATTATAACTGATTTAAGATTAATTTTAAATGAAAGATGAAATAGGCATAAAGCAAAGTTTATTCAAACAACTGCTCAGCAATGCAAATGGGTGACATTTTTTGGAAATGTAAAATAACTAGCATTAAGAGAAAATAAAATGGAGATGAGGCATGAACATTCCCAGAGCAGGCATAATCAGTTAGGCCACATAAGTGGAACCACCTTGATTTTTTAATGTAAGAAAAAGTTAACATCATTTAGTTCTTGTAAATTTCTTTAATAATCAAAAAGAAAACTTACTTTGCCTTCCAAAAATAGTAAAATATAGTCACGTTTAACTGATATTCTTCTATCAAGAGACCTTCCTGGTAGTAGCTCATTGTTTTCAAAGTTAAACAACTAA
This sequence comes from Hystrix cristata, assembly GCA_004026905.1. Classification (NCBI taxonomy): domain Eukaryota; kingdom Metazoa; phylum Chordata; class Mammalia; order Rodentia; family Hystricidae; genus Hystrix; species Hystrix cristata. Next base: position 14,042 of record PVJO010005756.1, on the reverse strand, counting down.
CTCATGCTCACTTGATAAGCCATTTATAAACAGGTGCCTCCAACCTGCCAGTCGTATTTGGTTTAAGGTCTCCTGGATTGCCATTTGGACTGTACCACTTTTTATTGTATTATATGATGGTAAACACTACAGTAAGTTGTTGCCAGGACATAATACCCACAATTTAAAGGAGAAGAGGTTTGTTCTGGCACAAAGTTTCAGAGATCCAAGTCTATACATGTCTGCTGGCTTCCAAACAGGAAGGGTATCGTGAGTGGGTCTGGTGGAGGAAAGCTGCTCATATCATGGGGGTCAGGAAGCAGAGAGAGCAAAGCAGTGAACTGGAGGTGAGATACACCTTTCCAGGTTACAGCCACCAGAGACCTACCTCCAACCAGGCACCAACTCCTAGCACCACATTTAGCTCTAAACTCATCAATGGATTATAGTGCCTACATTATCCAATCACATTCCAAAAGCCCTGCTTCTGCACACACGAGACTTTTGAGGGATCTCCTAGATCTAGACAACAACAGTAAACTTAATATTCTTTTTTAAATAAGTCTAATCTTATAAAGTAGACCTGATAGTATTTTAAAATTAGATTAAGTACTAAGGTTCAGCATAAATGAATTAATTTTTAGTTAAACAACTATTTTTAAGTATAATTATATTGCATGTAATATTTCTGGGATGGTTTTTTTTAAATTAATTAATTTTCTGAAATTCAAATTTAGCTGTACATCTTATATTTAGTCTGACAACCCTAAAATAAAGTCAGAGACAGTGAATTTCTTAGTTCAAAGTCAGTTATTTCATCTTACATATTGTTCCTCATTTGGGCATGATATGATCTGGATCAAGAAATGCGTGTCCACTAGGAATTCCTGAAAGTTCCCTTGAAGGGCACTTCTTGTCCCATCTTAAATGTATTTTCATTAATAATTATTGCCTTAGCTCTATTTTCTGTTTTCTGTGTCCTTGCTGCTCCGACATCTGAAGGCTTGCTGGCTGGTGAGGGACTGCCCCTCCCAGGGATGGTTAAACTCTTACAGTTAGCCACCAGCAACCCTTCTGCATGCTTTCCTTCAATCTGGAATCCACACCCAAATGTCTCTTTTCTTGAGCTCTCCACACTCTGTTCTAATCACTCCGGGGCCAAATACCAGACAAGTGGAGACAGATCCTGCATCCCATACCCCACCGAAGTTCTCACCAAGCCAATCCTAAACCTGCCTTTTCTGTTCCTTCCCACTGAAACAATAAAAATCACCCTTCCTCGGCTTTCCTGTCTCTCCTGCATGCTGACTGACCTGGTGCTTCCTCGTGTGGCCCCGCGTGGTGTGCTGTTTGTCCAGTTTTGAGGAAGCTGTGTGTGCATGTCTTCTTCCTACATGACAGTCCTTCTACTGTCAGCGTGTCAGCATGTGTCACCAGTTAAAGCCAGTCCTGAGCTGGGAGTGGTGTGTGCCTGGATCCCAGAAATCCTGAAGGCCGAGCAGGAGGATCACATGTTCCGGCCCAGGTTGTGCAATTCCGCAATTTAATAAGACCCTGACCCAAAAAGGGGAAAAAAAATGATCCTGAAATGCTGATTACATTTTTAAAATAATCGTATCAATATAAGAAAACTAAAATCCCTTTTTTTTTTTTTTTTTTTGGTGCTGGGGAAAAAATCCCTTTTTAAAAAAAAAAAAAAAAAAAAAAGTTAGCCCATTTTACTATTCACCAAAAGAGGGGTTTACATGTGTAAAATAATAATGTGCTGAAGAAAAACATGAGGTGCCTAGTATTTAGCCCTGACTGTAGCTGGGTGTGGGAACGAGCATGTCACATTTCTCTGTCTCTATAATGGAGGTAAAATGCAACACAAAACAAACCTAAAACAACATTAAATGAATACACCAGCCATGTAAAAAGTGTGGAAGGACTATTTCTTCTCTGTGCTAATTCCAGGTCTTCGCATCTGTTTGCAACTCTGTATGTAGCAAACTTTCCTCTGCTACTCCAGCTATGAAGTGAACCATTCACATGTACGCTCTGTGACTCCTCATTGTTCTAACCATAGAGGCTACAATTTCATTCATAAGCAATGTGTCTTTCTGGTATTATTGAACTAAAATTAAAAACACTTTATTTGCCTTCCACTGTCTCCTTAAAATTCCTGAAAGGAGAACACCCTTTTTTCTTGGTTTAATTAAAAGCATAAATGGACAAACTTTATGACTTTTTCTCCCCACTATTAGTTAATACATTACCTCAAATTCACTTTAAGTCATAAAACACTTAGTCTAATAATTACAATGTCCAAACTTGTATAAAAGGCAAAAACTCTAGTTTCATACTTCAGCATCTCTTCCACCTCAGCCCGTGCCCTGGCAGCCCTGCCCCACGCAGTGGGTGGGAGGCAAGTGTCTTTGCTCCTTCGTGTTTCGTCCCTGTCCCTTTTTGTCTTAGCTGATCTCTGTGGAGTTCGAGCATGGGCAAGGGCGGAGAAGGGGGAGTATAAGTTCTTCACAGACAGTGGTTTTGTCCTGTCTGGTTCGATGCTGGAAGTGTCATCTCTGGTGAGCCATTGTTGGAAATTGCCCTCTCTGGCTCAAATTTCCTTTCCTTTAGGGCAGGTATCCCTAATTCAAGGAGTCGAGTGTACATCTTTCCAGAGCCTCTTAGAAACTGACCTTAACCTGCCTGCAGGGCCTGTTTTGCACGGTGGTTCTATTCCTTTCCATTCTCTAATCCTTACAATATTCCTCTTTGTCAGGTATTAGATGCACTGCATACATTAAGAAACCCTCTAACAAGAGGTAAAAACTATCCTGTAATTTAAGTCTCAGTCTGGAAATTAATTTACCCATGATGTTCCATGGGCTCTGGATTCGAATAAAAGTTTGCTAATTCCTTCAATGCTAAGATTCCACCTAAGTAAGTCAGGAAAAGGTGAATCACAGCTTCTGCCCTCAGGTTGTTCTGCTAAAGAGCAAAGGTATCTGACTGATAACAGCAGTAGAGACAATTGAGTTCTCCTCTAAGCTGTACGCACAAATTGCTGGACACCATTAATGATTCTTTTGAATTATTTTTACATTGGAGATAATACCAGTGTGATCTGGTGTTGTGATGATTAACTGAGGTTATATATGTGGCTGAACTAGCACTAAGGCAGGTCAAAGGGCAACAGTAAATGTGAGTTATTTTTTTTCTCTATCTTTTTTTTTCAGGGGGGGGCTACAGTGGTACCTACCTGTTCTTAGATCCACAAATCAGTTGAAATATGTGAAGAAAAAAAGGCTAAAATGAAGCACATCAGTCAATGAAAATGGCAGAAGGAATTACAAGCTATTATTCCATAGCCGATTTAGTCTCCATTTATTTGACAGATTGAAACCTTATAAATATGTCACTTGTCATAATTGGCCTGTCAGAACTGCATCTTGGCCTCATACAAACGGCTTCTCCAATGTGGTTATCAACAATTTCTTTTTTTCTGTACATGCACGTGCTGGCTTTCTATCAGCCCTCTAGTGTGCCCTTATAGACATAGGGGGAGTGGCTGCGATGGGACCAAAGGAGAACAAATAAAAATCATAGATGTGAATGAAGGCCAAAAATATTTTGACTCCCTTTAGAAACAGATGACTGGATTTTATTAAACACAACAAAGAAAATTAGCGGTGGATGTGCTGCAAAGAATATTCATGTTTTCCAGTGTCTTTCAACTTTCAGAGACTTACACTTTCTCATTCATTTCTATAGTATGTTTAAACAATCAAATCAAAAGAATAATACTTACTCAATGTTAATTGTTGGACAGAACAATTTTAAAATTTTAAGATACTTTACAAATTTGGGAAGAAAATATCACTTAAACTAGGACAATGAACGTGATGTTTATTTGCAACAGTTTAATGTGTTAACAGTGAATAACGAAACACAGGGATGGCTCAGTGCCATCTTAAAAGTCTGCATATAATATTAACCTTCAGACAACCCAAATTATAACCACAGTGAGACAATAGTTCCCAGTGAACGAGTGGCTAAAATTAAAAAGATTGTAAATACCGAATGTTGGTAGATAAGTAGAGCAGCTTCACCTGTCACAACATTAGTGGATGTTTGGAATGGCACATCAGCTTGGTGTAAAAGATTGACAGTTTCTTCAAAGAATTACATGGTGTTATGTACAGGCTCCAACTCCCCACAATGAATGCAATCATTCTGTACTGCACACATGTACTAATAAAAATAAAATAACAAAATCTTCATCATATAACCCAGTGATTGAATTTTAAATACTTAAAGAGGATCAGGTGTGCACAAAGACTTCCGTATTTAGCCACCACAGGACATTTTGGTCAGTGATAAACTGCATAAATGAAAAACAATGGTGGCCCACAGAATTATAATGGAGCTGAAGAATTTCTATCACGTAGCAATACTGTAGAAGCACTAGCATTTTATTGCAATGCATTACTCACCTGTTTTTGGTGATACTGGTGTAAACCTGCTATGTTGCCAGTCCTGTAAGCACGCAGCACATCAGTTAGGTTGCTGCATCTGCCATCCGGTAAAGTCACTAAAGACGACTAATGATCATCAATGACTATTTTACTGGATTGCGTGTTTGGTATACTGTGTTTTTCCTCTTTATTTTAGAGTGCACTTCTTCTACTTTTTTTTTTTCTTCTTCTAGTCATTAATAATAAAATTAACAGAAGCATCCTCAGCCAGGTCTTTCAGGAGGGATTCAGAAGAAGCCTTGTTATCACAGGAAAGGACGGCTCAACACATATTATTTCCCACAAAGCCTATCCCATTGGAGAAGATGTGAACGTGGAAGACAGACGTGGAAGACATGACCCTGGCCCTGGGCAGACCTAGGCTAATGTATGTGTTTGTGACTTAGCCCCCTATAGAAAAGTTTAAAGAGTGAAAAAACAGATAATTTAAAATGTAGGAAAAAGTTTACGGAATTTGATTGTAAAGAAAGAAAATAATTTTGTACAGCGGCACAATGTTTTTGAAGTTGCATGTCATTATAAATGAATCAGAAATGAAAATATAATAAAAATGTTTATAAAATAAAATTTTATCATAAACTAAGCTTAATATATTGTAAAGAAATAAAATGTTATTGTAAATTTAAGTGAAGTTATGGTATTTACCCACAGTGGAATACTATTCTGCCCTAAAGAAAGATAAACTCCAGTCATTTGTAGGAAAATGAATGCACTTTGAGACCACACATTTAAGTGTAATAAATCAGACACACGAGCTTAAATATTGCATGGCTTCTCTTATATGAGAAACCCCAAATAAATAAAGAACAAAATAAAGATAATAGGAAGCAGGGAGATAGATCTTTCTCAAATGGGAAAGGGATCAAAAGACGGAGGTAGGGGGATGGAGAAAGAAGGGTGGGAGAGGGGATACATAAGGATTTAAGATATGTTATATACATGCACCAATTCCACACAAGGAACGGAAGCATTATGTACTGCAAAATGTACTAATAAAAATAAAAATACGAAAGTTAAGTGAAGCCCAAATTAGTGTTTATAAAGTCAATACTACTATACAATAATACCCTAAGGTTTCACATTCCCCCACACTTTGTCAGTGACTTACACACTGCCAGGCAAACTCCATTTATAGTAAACATCCTATTCAATTCTACTATTTTTTATCTTTTATACCATATAATTACTATACTTTTTCTCTGATCTGATGTGTTTAGATATACAAATACTCGTTGTGCTCGAATTCCCAATAGTATTCAGTACATCAATATGCCATATCAATTTGCAGCCCATATCAATTTGTATACCAAATAGCCCAGCTGTCTAGTAGTCTATTCCATCCAGACTTGTGCAACTACGCTCTAATATTTACACAATGATGAAATTGCTGAATGGTACATTTTGCAGCATATATTCCATTTTAGGTAATACATTCCTACATATGTATTCATAAGGCTTTTTATTCATAATCAAACATGCATCAATAGGCAAGAGGGTAAACATAGCTGGACCTTACTCACCATTACAAAGGACAAATTACTAGTAAGTATCACATAATAGGTAAACCACAAAGCTGTTACACTAAGTAAAAGAAGTAAATGTAAAAGAATAGGCAAAACAAATTCTTAATAAGCAGTTGATTCATTTCATATTAACATAACCATAAACATAGGTGTTATGAAAAATACAGCAATATTCTCACAATTTGATTATATCAGAAACTGAAGATTTTCTTTTGTATATGAAGATAGTTTATTAAAATTTATGCTAATTTATTATATTCCTTCATTTTTAACATTTTGTCTTACAAACAATAAAAAATGGATTTAGATAACATATAACCAATAAAGAAGTGTTTTTATAAAATGTTTAATATGGGAAATGCTTGTTATGAAATGTTAACAGAAAAAGTGTGGATACAATAATGCAGAGCGTAAGATCTATTTAGTAAAAAAAAAGTTTTTCTAAAAGCACTTTGTGAGTACAAAAGCACAAATACATTTTCATTCATTGTATTCATTGTCTCGGTGATCTATTTCTATGTGATTTCATTTCTTCTTTTTATTCATATATCAGTTATTCTTTTTATTAGTGTATGCTTGCAATACATAATCATGTTTGTCTTAGAGTATTATACATGTACATTCATATCTTGATCATTTTCAGACCTTTACCCCCTTTGCATCCCCCCAACTAATCCCCTACCAGTTGTTAAAATATCTGCCTTATTGTTTCCTACCATCTCTCCTGTATTTTATTCATTTACTTATTTATATTTTAGATCTCTCATAGAAACAAAGCCATGCAATATTTAAATTCCACTGTCTGACTTATTTAACTTCATATTATGATCTCAAATTCTATCTATTTTACTGAAAATGACACTATTTAATTGTCTTTATGGCTGAATAATATTCCTATGCATAATACCTATATATCCATTCATTTGTTGTGGACATCTTTGCTGTTTCCAGAGCTTAGCTTTTGGGAATAATACTTTTCATATTGAAGATTTTCGCATCTGTGCTCATCAAGAATATTGGCATGTAGTTTTCTTTTTTCATTTCTTTTACTTTATTTTTTTCTTTTAAAATTTTATTTTATTATTTTTTTTTTTACTGGATTCCTACCTGGTTTTGGTATTAGCATAATACTGGCATCACGGTATGAATTTAAAAACATCCCTTTACTTTCAGTTACATGGAAAAGTTTGTGGAATATTGACATTAGTTCTTTAAAATTCTAGAAAAATTAATTGGTGACTCTATCTGGTCCCCATATTTCCTTAGCGGTAGAGTTTATACTACAACATCAATTTGTTTCTTTCAGTTTGTTCAGGGTTGCTATATTTTCTTGGTTCAGTTTATGTAAGTCATATGTGTCTAAGCATGCGTCCATTTTTCTAGATTCTCCAATGTACTGGAATATAAATTTTCAATATACTATCAAATAATACTCTGTAGTTCAGTGATATCTGTTTTAATTTCACCTTTTACATTTCTAATTCTATTAATGTGGATCCTTTCTTTCTGTTGATATGTTTGCTAAAAGCTTTATAAATCCTGTTTATCCTTTTAAAGACACAAGTCTTTGATTCTTTCTGTTAATTTTTCTCTCAATTTAATTAATTTCTACTTTGATGTCTGTAATTGTTTTCCATCCACTAGTACTGGGTTTGAATTGTTATTATTTTTCTTATATCTTTAGGTGAATTGTTCAGTTTTTCAGTTGAGATTGCTCTGATTTTCTTAACGTAGGTCCTCATAGCTATAAAATCTTTGTTAGAAGGGATTCACTGTCACACAGACTGTGATATATTGTATTTCTGTTGTCATTTGATTCTAGGAATTTTGTAATATTTTTCTAGATTTTTCCTGTAACCTACTGATTGTTTAACAGTCTATTATAAAATCTCCATGTGTTTGTGTAATTTCGATGATTTCCTTTGCTGTTGATTTCTAGTTTTATGCCATTATGACCTGATAAGATGCAAGAGATTATTTTGATTCTTTTGTATTCATTGAATCATGCATTTGGCCTACAGTACGGTTTACTTTGCCTCCTACAAAGAATGTTTGTTGTACAATAGCTGGATGAAATACTCCGTAAATATATGGTAAAGAGTTTAACTGATATTTATTTGCTGATTATGTCTGGTTGACCATCTATGTGTGAGAGTACAGTTTTGAAGTCCCCACTATGTATTATGTATTTATTGGTGACTATCTGTGCTTTTATGTCAAGTAGATTTTGTTTCATAAAATTAGGTGTGCCAAACATTATATCGTATTTAAATGTATGATCTCACCTTTGTAAATTGTTCCATTTACCAATAAGTAATGACTTTATTTTTCTCTTCTGAACAGTTTTAGTTTGAAGTCATCTTTGCCACAAATTAGAAGAGATACCCCTGCTTTCTTTCAGACTCCAGCTGCTTAGAGTGTCATTTTCAAATCCTTCATTTTCAGCCTTGGTGTGTATTTGTAGATGGGGTGTGCTTCTTGAAAACAAATAATTTTGAGTCTTTTTGTTTGCTTGTTTATTTTTTAGCCAATTTTCTAGTCTGTCTTTTAATTGCAGAGTAAGACAAGTCCATTGAGTGCTATTATTGAAAGGTAGATACTAACACTTCCCATTATCCTGATTTTCCATTGCTTGATTCCTTTCTGTTTTCCTTTTGTTTAACTACTCTCCCAGTGAGATGTGTCCTTTCCCTGAACTCTCAGATGTTGTTGTCCTTGTGATCCTCCTTGTTTGTCTTTTGGATTTCCTTAAATGTTTTCTGCAGTTCTGGCTTGGTGTTCATGAATTTATTGTATTTATCTTATCATGAAAGGTCTTTATTTATCCTTAATTGTGAGTAATAACTTTGTAGGAGGTAGTAGTTTCCTTCATACTTTCCTGGAATTTAAGGTTGGATATTGAAAAACCTGCAGTGATTTTGATGGCTTTGCCCTTACAGGAGATCTATTGCTTCTCTTTCACAGTTTGAAGAATTCTCTCTTTGTTCTCAGTTTCTGAGACTTTGACTAAGAGGTGTTCAGGAGAGGTTGTTTGGGTCATATCTATTTGGAGTTCTAAATGCCTCTTTTGCCTGTCTGTCCATCTCATTCCTTAGAATTGAAAATTTTCTAAATAATTTTAGTGAATAAAATTTTTATACCATTAATCTCCACCTCTTCCCTGTACACAAATACAATGAGCCTTAAACTTATTCTTATCGAGTGACCTGGGAGTTTCTGGATTTTTTTTTATTGTTTTTTGTTGCTTTTTTTTCTTATTGCTAAGTGTGCTACTGTGTGCCCCTTGTCTTCAAGTCCCGATATCTTGTCTTCTGACTGATCTTGCCTACTGCTGAGACTTTCAGTTGAGGTTTTATTTCTAGTATTTCTGCTTGATTTCATAAACTCTAAATGTTACTGAAGTGATCTTTCATATCATGCATTATCTTCCTTAATTCATTCATCTATTTATTTGTATCTTCTTTAATCTTATTATTATTCTTAAACATTGACCTACTCAGCCACTTATTGTTTTCCTCTCTGATCTCGGTAATTATTTTAAATACTAATTTTGTTATTAATTCTTTGTCTTCAATATCCTGTGACATCCGATTTTGGGAAATCAGTATTTCTGGAGGCATTCCATTGCCTCATTTTCTCAGGATTCTTGTGTTTTTGTGTTGAAAGTTATTAATCAGTCAGTAGAGAAAGCTCTGCCAATATTGTGGTGAAATCATTTGTAAGTACATTTTCTTCTTGTGATGTGGCATTGCCTCTGGTCTAATTCAGTGTGCAGGCACCTACTCATCTACTCAAATTATTAGACTCAATTCCTAGCACTGCACTGTAAGGAGAAACCACTCCCAGAAATATCAGCATCCCAAGAACCAAATATATACAAGCACATAATTTAACACTTATTTTAAAAGTTTCAACTCTTTCAAAAATCCAGGAAAAGGAAGGAATAGTAACAATAAAGAATAGGCCAGAAAAAGGGAGAAGAAAAAGAATGAAAATTTTTTTAAAAAAGGAGAGAGAGAGATAACCCCACCAGTAAAAAATAAGTTACTATGATATTATTTTTATATACGGAGTAAATAAGGGAGTGAGAGGAGGCTTGAGATAGAGGCAGAAAGAAACAAGAGAAGGAAAGGAAATGAAAAGTGAAAGAATTATGGAGATACAATCCAAATAATAAAATAGCAGAAAACTGATTTTAGGAGACCCAAGAGGCCACCTGGGTTGATGGAGGACCTGAAAAGACAATGTAAGACATTGTGAAGATTAAAATAATAATTCATACTCATACCAAGTTCCGTTTACACACGTGTCCCATGCATACACTCTAAAAGTAAAAGTAATGCAAAACATAAACTTTAATTATAGTATTAATACAGAAAAAAAGAAGAGGGAGGAATGAAGGGGAGACCTGAGAATGTGTGAGAAGGAAGTAAAGAAAATAGTGGGAAAGGGAGTTAAATGGAAAGTTACAAAAGATACAGGGAGATTGATTTCAATTAATCACCTAGAAGAAACACTAATTTAGCAAACCCTATAAAATAATCCTTGGTATGTAAAAACATTGTCATGACTTGTAGATGTCCCCACAAAGCCTCACGTGATCATAGGTGGGGCTTTTCAGAGGTAGCTGGATATAGAGTGTGTGGTGCTGGGATTATGGGTATGTGATTGCTAATTTGTCCACTGATTGGTTTGGCATAGTTCTGGATGTGGATAATGGGATGGCCCACTCTGGGCATGCGAGGCATCACCCAAAAGGCAGGTAGCCTGAACGATATAAAGAGACAGAAAGAAGTCAGGCCTGATGCTGCTGCTTTGCTATCTTCTGCCTGCCATGAACTATTTCTTCTCTGTGATGCCCCTCTATCATGCCACCCTACCTTGAAACCAGCCAACTATGAACTGAAAAGTCTATAAATTGTGTGCTACATAAACCTTTTCCTTTGAGTGTTGGTATTTTGTCTCAAAAAATAACTGAAACAAACATAGCGTGGTACAGTAAGTTACTATAGAAATAAAAGCAATGACTGGTACTTGTAAGCTCTTGTAAGTACCAGTAAAGCTCCATAGCGCTTTCAAAAAGAATCACCATTCAAAGAATTAAAACCCAATCCAAAGTTTCTCCTTGTGATGGTATTTCCCATGGAATCTAAATTAGACCATGGTACTCTTCAACCTCAGTTTAACTAGGACAATCCTTGTAGAGCTTGTGGAATTCTGAACTCTAATTCTCTGTGGTTGTGGAGTAGTGGCTGGAAACGGGTAAGTTGACTAGTGCCTGAGGTAATTTCCACCAACAGATTTAAACTCTTTCACACATGGGAATGAGAGGGCAAGAAGATCTAGCATTTTTGCTGAATATACCATACCCACTATCTGTAGGCAAGTATGGAGCATGGGCCAGAGTGCCCTAAAATTACAGGCCATGTCCTGGGACTTGGCCAGCGACTGTGGGGCATTTCTCTGAGCACCTCCAAGCAGATTGGTGCAGGGATGGGTGTGTAAGCAATGTGGGTTAGAGGCTGCTGATGCCCAGCCTTCTGCTGGTTCTTGCAGGACCTCCCCCAGACTCAATTGTTCTTCCACTGCAAAAGGTGGGGTGGCTGCACTGGTTGTCTGCTACTGTGCTCAGACTTCCACTGTTCTGCCCTGTCCACCAGCACCTGGCATGTTTCTCCGTGCCCATAGTTTGGTCTCTAGCAAGTGAGAAAATGTGATAGTTTTCCATGCCTAGACAGATGGAGTTACTCAAGATGGCTTCCCATCTGAATTTCAATCAAATTCATTTCCTGTTTGTCCTGTGAAGGAAAGAGGGAGGACTACTTAAGACGGCTTAGCTGCTAAGCCTCTGTTAAATTGCCTGTAGTCATTTCTCCTGCTTGCCCAGGATGCATCTCTGTTCTAAACCCAAACCAGTGGCCACAGAAGAACACTGTGTGTGCTTATCACTACTGCACAGGAGGGAAGTATCTTTCTTACCTTTTGAGCCACTGATCTGGTTTTTACCTAGTTGGGGTTGCTCACAATTCAGAATGAAAATGGTGAAATCAAAACAGAACCTGCAGAAATCCAGATCATCAATATCTACTTTGAGAACCTGTATTCAAATAAGATGGACAACACAGAATAAACAGACAGAATGCTAGATGCATGTGAATTACCAAAGCTGAATCAAGAAGATATAAAAAAAATCCTAAAATTTTAATATCAGTTCTATGATTCTTTGTGTCCCCATCTCCTCATACAGACACATACTTGCTGCTTTTGGATGAATATTTTGGAAGACTTCATGAGTAAAAGCTGCTTGTAGTCCACCCATTATTTCCTTGTTTTGGTTCTTAGAAATTTCTTGGTGATTTTATTTTGCTTTGTGGTAGTTTTTAGTAATTTCCGTACATCTTACAAAGAATAATAATACTTTGATGTTCAAAATCATATGAAGGTAAAAATTGTGAAAAATCTTTTTTAAAGATTCAGAATGTTAAAAAGCAACTATAATTTCAGATATATCTGTAATATTTAATCTTTTTTGTAATATTTTTTTTTACATAAAGGGCTTTTTATTTCCCCCAAATCAATTTTAAAGATTGAAGTCTCAGCAGCAGCTTAGTCAATTTTTTTTTTTAATTTTTTATTTTAAACCAAGTCTTTTTTGTAATATTTAATCTTAATTGTGTTGACTTGCTTGGCTTCAGATTCCCCCAAGGGATTAGTAACACATACTGACTGTCATCTCTGGGTGGGTCATGGCCCCTTCCTCTCTGGTGCTTTTCCCTGCTCTGCTTTCCTGCCACCATGAACAAAGCATTTTTGTTCCACTTTGCCCTTCTCACATGATGTTCCTACCTTCAAACCAGCCTATAGTAGACTGAACTCCCTGAAACTTTGAGCCAAATTAAACTTGTCCTCTTTGTGTGTCAGTAGTGGCAAAGCTGACTAACACATCTTCTTGGATGGCAATTAAAATGCCTATGGTTAAGTAAAACTGAGAACAAGATGAGGCATTAGTGAGCGACGAGATTGGGCCAAGAGCGACATTCCTAGCACAGCATAACTTCTGGGTCCTAAACAAACATAAGAAGCTATGATTGCTTTATAAATAGAGTTATTGTAACAATCTTTCAGGAAGAATTCAAATATGGGCTTCATGGTACCATTTAATTACTAGATTACTCAGTAAGTCTATTTCTTCAGGTGAGTTTTTGGTTCCTCGACAGATGGATCTGGTCCTGGCTGAATACCAGGCTAACAGTGAGGATTTTAGAATATTGTGTGTAAGGGGCCTTTAAGCAATGCCACGTTGGGGTAGCTCACTTCTGCCCAGGGTTAAAGCACACTAAAATAACATTGATGTTTATACTTAGAAACTTCGTGTTTTCAATGATTTTTTGAAACACCACTTACCTTCACATGATTTTCTTTTGCCTGTTCTGTTATCACAACCCATTTAGATATAACTGAAAAAGACTAATTCAACCTCTATTTCTTCCCAGTATGCTTTCAAATTCCTTCCAACTGCATTCAATGTTTCCTTTCAGTGTGCCCTGTGTAACTTCACTTTTATCATAGCAGAAATCACAGTACATTTTACATTAGAATCCTCTTTCGGGAAGCACTTTGTGTCCTCACCCTAAGCAGTTGAAGGAAAAAAAACATGTCATTAATCTTTGCACTCTTTGCAAGGGCTAGCCTTCTGCCCTGAACACTAAAAATGTTCAATAATGAGGATTTGTCTTTAATTTTTAAAAATATGCATAAAATATCCCATTCTGAAATTTGTGCTTTTAACTCAATAAGTATCTGTTGTACCCAGTAATGTGAAAAATCTCTGCATTAGCTAGAAGCAGTATAAGGATGAACAAGAAAAGATTATACATTGTAAGGAGCTGAACAGCTATGTATAGTTTTTATATGAAAGCAGTAACAATATCTTATACCAAGTAACAGGCAAAACTATTTCTATAATTTTGTGCTTTCTGTGCAACCTGGATTCTAATCACCGGTGGTACAATATAACTCG